>WURT03657613.1:0-18478 GCA_009936505.3 Holothuria glaberrima
GGATGAAGTCACAACAGACCTGAACTTATCGTTCGTTAGTGGCCAGTATGTGAGGAAGCTTTTCGTCAGTTATTCTCGAAGATAGAGATATGGGTCTGCTGGATTCGAGGGCCGCATTCCCCAAAGTCGAAAAGAAGCTTTCGTTTCCGGCCACCTGGAGGGTTTGTAAAACCAAAAATTTTCTTGTACGCTCAGCGCCAACCGATGGTGGCGCTCCGCTTAGATAGCCTTCCTGGCACTCAGCCCCCATGTTTTTTTTTCCTTTCCGCCACGCCTGCCCAAGACAGATAAGTAATACGTGATCGAACCCCCTTCGCAAAATCCTGCGTAAGGGGCTGCAGTTGACAGGACTTTGGGAAAAGTCTTAATATTCCTTGGAATGGCGGCTTGGATCGAACACCACCTGTTGCAACTAAAGTAAAAGCGGTTCTCTACTGGACAATGATATTGGACTGTAATTAGATTGTCTCTATCTCATATAAGTGTGTGTAGGCATATGTTGCATGTCAGGTGTGGTCTGGTGACATCATAATTGTGTTGGCATGATATCTCATTTCCAGCAGTCATTAATTTAAATAAATAAATGTTTGAGGTTTTAAGGGTGATGAAAGCAGTGTTGGAAATACATTTTGAATAATTGGTCAGTTGGTTAATTTGACTTGTCATGACCACTTAAGATTGTCGTCTCTTTACGTCCATTATGGAAAACGGGAGATCACTTGATCATTTCATTGGCAATGAGTTTAAATGTTGCAAGCTCAGATTTAAAGACAAACACTCCTCACCCCAGAGTATATTTTTAGTGCAGGGGTATCAAAATTCTCAACTGGTGACTGATCTTTGATTGATATCAAAGTCTGAAAATCAAAAGATGCAGAGTAGCTCACATTACACACCATGCTGTTATGCAGAGTGTTTGGAATACACGTAATAGCCAAGACAGACATGGCCTTAAGCTATAAAATAGGTTTGTGTCTGCACAAGGAGGATCTTTACACAGTTACGGGAGGAGCTACAAGTTGCTTTAGCTGGGGGAATTGGAAATGTCTAGGATGAAGAGAATTACCCTTTAAAGGTCTTGGTTGGGTTAAAACTTTTAAGAAGAGGTTACCGAGGATTTCGTCCTACTGAGGTACTTGAAAGTAGGTCTCTTGTACCAAAGAGCTCAAAAGTAAAGGGGAAATTGTCTCATCCCGGACATTTCCAATTCTCCCAACTAAGTTAGTTCAAGCCCCGCCCATAACTGTCTTTAGCTTCTCCTTGTGTAGAAAAATGGAACCTACTGCCGTTGTGCGTGATGCTCCGCATAAGCAATGGTGTAAGGAAAAACAAGCCAGTGAGCCACAACTGGAAAAAAGGCCGTGGCCGGCTCGACTTCAACCAATTGGTTGGAAACTGGGCCGTTAAACCTCATCTAACTACCTAACCTTGTGTAGACACAAACATAGTTTATTGCTTAAGGACATATCCTGGTGAGTATCCAAGGCACTAATGTGTAATCAAACACTCTGTGCATGCTGTGTAATATGAGCTGCTCTGCATCTTTTGAATTTTGTAACTCTGATGGCAATCAAATAGTAATCACCAACTGAGACTAATGCTTACCCCCAACTAAAAGTCATGCTTGGGGTGATGCAAATCCCTCTTTAAGGCTCCCTGCTTGTACTGAGGCACAGAAAATGGTGACGACGGATGGCGCTATTTACTTACAATTAAAAAACGATTGTCAAGTTCCGTTAGAACACTTTGTTCAAATTACATCAGAAGACAAGGTGTTTAATTACAAATCAACTCCGAAAGTTTTCAGAAAAAATCCTTGTTTTACATTTTATGTAGAAAAGGCTCAATATTCTGTTGCATCTGTCGCCTTTAATTGATTCCATTTTGTATATTTCGTGCAGGTATAGCCGCTGAAGTTGTGGGCAATCTTCTCGGTAATATTGTAATGGGTTACTCCATCTTGCTATTTACGCGTAACGTAGAAGGTAAAGACTGTCTAAGGGATAACGAAACTGAATCAAATATCACCGATGCTGTTGAACAAGAGGTAAGATGATAAAGTGATTGACACAAACTTCAACCCTGTTAAAGGTTAAGTGATTTATGTTTTCCGTCCAAGTGTGTCGTTTATTGAGTAAAATGTAAAGGTCATACGCAGTCGCCCCATACTTATTTTGAAAACAACAGCTAAATCTCACAAATTTCTTCTTACTTCTCTTTCAAGCATCTTTTTATGATATTTCAGGACTTAAGCATTGCATACTCAAGGTAAACCAAGGAATAACTCCTCGTAAATTCACAATTTAGAGAGAAAAACATTGTCACATGGACATTCCCAGGAGCCATTCGTGAAATAGTGTAGACTACTACACTAATCCGGATTTGGGTAACTGCATTGTCCCTTTAAGACATTTCAATAAAACTGCAGCTCTTAAAAGTGTTCTATAAGCTAGCCTTGATAAAAAGTACTTTATACGTTTTTATTTAAGTTGTTCACTATTATAGTAACGCTTCAACATGATAATATTTGCCTTATATCTTCTACTAGTGTTTAAATTTGATCGTCTTGAAACCCGTCTCGACCGTCATCGATCACTTGACAATTACGGATCACTGATTAACTAAACCTTCTGCTATAGTAGTATTTTTAGAACATTTACAAGTATAGGTTTTAATTTGAGATGGTATCTCCAGTAAGAAGTCTAATTTTATTCAACAGTAATATGCGTCAGCGATTTGCAATTATACATCGTTAAGCTGATATATAACAGTTTTCATAGGACATTTAAAAAAAACTACTACTCCCAGTTTCCTCATCAATTTATATTATTCAAAATGTGCATCACGTTTGTTTTTCATTCTGCTCAACTATTTGAATAATGGGAATGTAAAGTAGTATACAGTTGGCTGCTTCTTAATCAACCACAAGTTGCAAGCTATTGAATGTCAAATGTCTGGACCGCAGATTCTCTACTTTTTCATTCAAGAAATGTAGGGTTATTGGTCTTAAAGTGTCTTTTCCGAAAACACAGATTATTGTAACATTTGGGAGATTTGTTTGCTGCTAGAAAACTGACTCCATTGGACGAGGAAAATATGTTTTTCACACCTCTTCAGAACTTGTCATAAATGCAAACTATTCATCTCAAGAGAGGCAACTGTAAACTTTCTTCCCCATAAAAGTCTGCAAAATTTACCAAACCAATGTACCTTGAGGCTGAGATAAATACACTTTCAATGCATTGACATCAGGCGGAGGTTATTTTAGAGGGGAAAACGATGAGGAACACTGTACGCACGACGTTGACTTAAGCGCGTATGCGACCGGTACACAAATCAGCTGTCTGCATTCGTGTTGGTGTAAGTTGTAATGATACGCGCTTACCTCTGCCTGTGTTCTGTGACGTCATATGCATAAGGTTCACACCTTCTTTACAACCCCTTGTCCATCCATCCCTTCTAGTCTCTAGACATGATCGCTGCCCCAGATAGTCAAAATAATACTATCTAGGATAATCAACTCTTCCAAAGTCCCTATAGGGAGCTTGCACCAAATGTCAAAAGGTCAAATTCAGCGAAAGCGCTAGTTGTTCTGGAGGACAGCCCGCCACGCACCACATTGCTTTACTACATGACCTAGCGTCCGTATATGCTTGTTTGTCCTCCAGAGGGTGGTTGCGTTAGTTGACTTTTGCACGCGTGCAAGCTCCCTGTAGCCTACGACGTACCATTTGTTCATTGCCAAATTGAATATTGAACTGGAATTATGAGTGTCAAATTTGCTTTTTTAGAAACTTGGCTACCAGGTCGGAGCATCTATGATTGGTTTCATTGTTCTGGTGTCCGCCTTAATTGTTCTTGTTGGAACAACAGAACTAAAAAGTAAGAGTACAAAAGAAGAAGCTATTTTAAAAATTCCTTGTTTGAGTTTTCTAAAAAAGGCAACTTTCCATTAGATACGTCTTCATTCTGACAGCTTTGTCCTCTAAATTTTTCTTGCTTAGAAGGAATGCTAGGAGTGGCATCAGATATGACTGTATCCTTACAGTTTATCCTGCTATTTTTGTTTTTCGTAAAAGGAAGGTTAGGAGTTGCATCCCACGATCACGTTATTTCTTCAAAAGCCAAAAAAGAATAACAAAAAAAAAAAAAAAGAAAAGCAAAAAAAGAAAGAGGGGTATCACAAATGTTTGACGGGTGAAACAGTCACATAAATGACATCATACTTTTTTGAATTAAACTGGTTTTTATCTGAAATGATTTTATGAATCATTTTTCTAACCGTATCTATTAGCGAATAGGACAGTTTTTAAAGCACTGAAGGTGTGATTACTTTTTTTTATAGATTACTGACTGGGAAAAGAGTGTATGAACTGTGAAGAATTGAACTAATTGAATATAAATTTTTAACAATATCAAAAAAATTAGTCTTCAAAACAACACGTGTTAATCTTGGAGTTGGAAAAACAAAAATTCCCTGAAAAAATTTATCATTTTATGAGCACATAGATCTATCCAGAAGAGGTTTCGTTTTAAGAATACATTGACGACATTTTTACTCAGAGTTGGTAGACTGTCCTTAAACCGTATGCAATTATCATCTAGTCTTGGCAATGGGCTTCCATTGCTTGCTTAATCTTATTTACCGTATTCTGTCTGTTTTTCTCAGGTAATAAAAGGATACGGACGAAAATACCTTTACGGCAGGCCTTGCCTAAAATAATAAAATTCAAACCATACCTTACCCTGATTGGAGCTTTTCTTTTCTTTATTCTTGCCGTTCAGGTAAATTTATTAACCTTTTTTGTCTACTCTTTACTTATGGATAATTTATTGATGAAATGATCGGTTGAATAGATCAAATAATTTATTTAAGTTCATATTTCGCTATTCAGATTTTGAAGAAAATATCAAAAAGTGTTTTTCACCATTCCTTAAGTTGAGTATCTAGGTTATGGGAAATACTGAGTAGTTGCATCTCTATAAATAACGGTTCGAAAGTGCTCCCACACACCCCATGGAGAGTACAAGCTAGTACCATTGTAGCAAACAGTCAGTCTGAAGCATATGTGAGATGATTCCAATAAGAAAGAATATTGAAATGTGGTTTAGAAATTAGGATAGATGATGGCACGACCTAACAAGGCCACTCTAAGAAATTTTTCATTTTTTGCAAATCAAAGAAATAGGATGTGAATCTGTTTGTACCTGCAAATCTCTGGGCAGACTTGATCTTTTTTGCGAGCTATAAATCTTTACCACAGAATTTTTCAACAGAGAGGTAACCGTACAACAACTTCAGAGTTTCCAGCTTAAGCTTAAGATTGTAACCAACCTAACAAGGCCGGCGGGCGCTGTTTGCAATTTTTGTACAGAGCTGTATAGGCCCTATATATGTACAGGCTCAGTGTAGGCAGTTTGCGCGTTAAATTTGAGGCCGCATTTCCTTGCGTGTGCGTGCTTGAAACATATAACAGGTCCACGCGCATTTACAAGAGATGCTGCGGTGCGCTTACTGCGTCGAAAATTGACGCACTGATTGTGACAGCGGCTACAGACGCGCGTTGTTGGTTGGATCGATGCACGAGATTTGAACGTGGCCTTATTAGGTCATGTCACTATACTTTGCGACAGTCGCCATTAACATTGACTAATGCAAGTTGTATTTATCTCCTCTCAGTCCATACAGGGAAACTTCGCTTTATTTTGCAAGTATACGTTATTGATTGATAATTACCAGAACTTAATCATCGTTATTTTGGTAAGTATTCCTTTCGTTTTAAAGATGATGCACAATAGAATCAATTACGCAAATAATAAAGTGGTGTCACGACCGCTGCCAATACATCATTGAACTAGGGGTTTAAAAGATAATACATGCCTCCTACCGTGACAGGCTATGCACAACGATGCTAGCCTATCCTCGGAAATTTGCAATCCAAATATGCTCACAAACGTGCACAAACATGCCCAAAGATGCACAAAATACCGTGCACAATGACACTGTTTAAAATGACGTCATATTTTGTTATCAAATTAAATTTGGAGTAACAAGCAATCCAGTTTAGTCTGCACTACCCCCAATGGACGATATCTTCTACACACAGTAAAGATATGCCTATGGATCGCATTCAGCACATCAGATATCGCTTTGTTTTCACTCTACATTTGAAAATCATATAGTATAGCCTACTCTATACCTATCAGGACAAAAATGTTTGATATTGTCGGATGGCTGTTGAATAAAGAAACAGATTTTAGAATTCTGCAAATTGACTCATTTCACCAGTTTCACGTTCTTAACCAGTTCACATAGCAACGCAAGATTTCTTACGTCTGTACTTACGCATGGTTATATTGCAATGTTACATTCTGCTGCTGTTTTAGTTTTCAGTGTACGAATGACGTCAAAATGCTTGTAAATTGATGACGAAGGTACACTTTATCTATACTATTTATGGACTCATAATTGTATTCATTGTTGATAAGTTTTAATGATGTTTTTCCCGCCTTTCTTCAGGCGAGTGCTTTCCTCTGTCTACCTGTGTGGCACGTTGTTTTGAAGAAAATAGGAAAGAAGAAATCCATGGCAATAGGCGCAGCTGTAAGTTTTTATATAAAAACCATTAACTTTGATCATTTATTTATTATCCTCAAGGAAGTAAACATAGTACATACTAGTAACATAGTAATTCAATTGACAGAAAAAAATGCTAACTATTAACTCTCTAGACACCAATGTTTTTCCTCATGTGAGTCAAAAAATGTCCCTAAGCTTTACATATTAATGAACTATGTTATGCTAATATCATTGTGAAAGCATTTAAGTGTGCACGAGGTTGAACGTCATGTTTACGTCAATTGAATTCACCTTTTTCTCTACAGACGACATTTCCAGTGTTAATTCTGTATGCATTCCTTCAGCCTGGTAACGAGTGGCTTATGTATACCTTCAGTGTTCTAGCAGGGAACGCCATTGCAGTAGTACAATTGGTCCCATGGTAATGTCGAAAATAAGCAAAAAATATGTCAAGGTTTTACTTCCAAGATATACCATATGTATACAAAATGGTCAAATTCAGTGGTATATTAAAGTAAAGAAACAGTTTTTATTCCTGAGACTTATCATTCAAGCATTGTGTTTGTAAACTACATATTTTCAAAATCCTGTTAATTTACAGACAAAAATATAGAACTGCAATAATTACAGAGAAAATTTTTGTCCGTCTAATTGACAGAACTTTTCCGGTAATACTATTATTTGTGGTGTAATACCTTATGTTTTGTTTTGTAATTGCACAGATCTTTTTAACAGTGTGAGTACCTTTTAAGTCAGAAAATTAAAGAGTTCATGAAGTCTAAATTAACAAACCATTCTGTAAGAGGGTCGATTTGCATATTCATGTATTTTTATTTCATTAAAATATTGAAAGATATTTGGAAAGAAGCGTCTCTTGAAGCAAAAGATAAATTATAAATGAAGGTAATTTGAGTTATAGAATAGTGACGTTCAGTGCAAGATACTTCACAATTTACTATTTTTAATGAAGTAAAGAAATTTCGTCAATAAAAGTCTCAGTGCAAATTGAAGTATTTTATAAACAAAACACTCAAAACAAAGGAGTTTCATCTTCGATCATCTGTAAAATATTTTTTTTTTTTTTGTAATTTAAGAAATCAGTTACTCAAGCAATTTAATCAATGTATAGCAAAGCTAGACCGCAAGGTCCCCATAGTGCAAACAGGTGTAAAAAAATTATACACAGTTATATATATTCTCTCAGGTATAAATTTGCATTTAATGACTGCAAATTTTACTGAAAGGTTAATTTTCTTTTTTCTTTGTCTGTTTTCATAGGTCAATGGTACCTGATGTCATAGATTGTTTTCTCATCCAGCATGGCCAGAGTTATGAAACCATCTTCTATTCCTTCTTTGTAATGTTTGTGAAATTTGCAACTGGTGTTTCTTTAGGTATATCAACCATGGTGTTGGGGTGAGTCATATTCTTGACATAAAGTTGTTTATACTAATTCCTCCTTCAGACGAATGATCATAATCTGTTCTAATGGAGAATGTGCAGATGACGTATTTTGTACCACGTGACTAATTTCTCTGGACGACGAAAGCCGCCTCTTACTACATTGACTTACCACGTAAGGCTGGTTTAAAAAGGGCCTTTAACCTCGCTGGTGTATAATATTATTTTCATGTTTTTCATTACCTGTAAAGTTTCTAACCATTAAATAAAAATCTGCCCTGGAAATAAATTTATCCTGAAATCTGCAGCCCCTATCCCTGGCTCGTGCACCTATACTTTGATGTAAATGTCTATCCTTAGCTGAGCCATACAGGAAACACCTGTGATGGAAAACACCAAACGTTATGCACACTTCCTAAGCCAAAGCTTGAGAATGATCCCTTTCCCACAGTAGCCTTACCACAACCCTCACCCCAAAACAATTGACTAGAAGACATATTTAGAAGGAAATAAGACGTTTAAATTTACTAACATATGTAAGTGCTCATTGACCTATGACCACTGTTCAACAAAATTTATATGCTTTTCATATTTAACTTTTGGGGAGAACTAAGGATGCATCACAAAAAAACTAATTTTTGAAAATTTTTGCAAGGTTCCTGAATTTAGCTGTAAGCCAGGTGATGTAATCATTTTTTTTTTAGTGTTGAAGGGAGCCATGTGTTTTAAAACAATCAGTGCTTTTTACTGAGAGTCTAATTATTGTGTTAGGTGCTGTGCAGGAGTTGTTCCTTCTGCTAAAACAGAGCCACGCAGTGTATAAAACCGTCATGTAAAAACCTTGAGGCATTCAGGCATTGGTGACGCTGTGTGTTCCTTTGCTGCGGTGGTAAATTTTTGGATGTAATAAAACTTTTTATGAAAGTGTCTCCATGATACTTTACCATGTAGTAAAAATGGAAAACTTTGGGGAAGAGGAAGATAGAGCAAGTACTCCTCATCTTTCTTTTGCTGTTTTGCTGATATCAAGGTTGAAAGCATTTCACACAGTAACCAAGGACGCTACAGTACAGAATTTAGAGGGTGTTATTACCCATGTCTTTGAAAGTGCATTTACCATGCTAAAGATATTCTACACCATTGTTACTGTATAATATAATAATTATAGTATATTTGCAGGGATTCGCCATCGAAGTAAACCAAAAAGGGTACCGTTACACTTCTTTCAAAAACTTAACGATTGCCTTATAACTTTACATCGGATCAGGGAGTTGTTAGGACCTAACAACTCCCTGATCGGATTATGCAATTAAAGATTTATTCTTGCTTCCAATCTCAAACACTTATCTTCAGTCTAATGACTAACTTGCAATCACTTTTCCATTCCTTAAAGATTTGTTGGTTATAAAAATGGCTACTGTGAACAGCCCGAATCAGTTGCATTCACTCTACGTCTTTTAGTTACGGCATTTCCCTGTTTCTGCATCTGTATTGGATACATTTGTCTGTGGTTCTATCCAATCACCGAAGAGATCAGAAAGAAAAATAAAACCATCATGGAAATTTGGAGGTAACGTCTTTTTGTAATTAATATGTCTTAAAATGCACTGAGCTAAATACCAATATAGTCTGACTGTCAAAAAGTGTCTAAAAAGGAACAAACATCAGTTTAATCCGCTCAGTTCGTACAAAAAATTGTAAATCCTTCGAAAGATGTTTTATTTTATGAATTTCTCTTTAATTGAGTGCAATGCATTTACAAATTTCAAAACGATCAAAGTCTCAATTTTCAAAATTTTAATTCTACAAATTTGGGCTCTCTACAATAATATAGGCAACAAACCATTATTTTTAACCATATGATGACGGTTGTCCTTCACATTCTGACACAAGAGTACCGTCTCCACCCATTTTATGTTCTGATGCTACAGTCTTGGACAAAACTCGTTGGGACACTTCCGCTCCCCTTCACAATGTTGACTACAGTTACCCTGTTCATGGCATGCATTGACTCCTGCGCAACACTGGGAGGGGGAGCGGGAGCGGTGATTTCATGTAAACCTGGGAACTGAAATTCAAGAATATTTTATGACAAAATGTCTCAACCGTTTTGTCCAAGATTATAGTTTCATTTTTGCCAAATCCAGTATTAAGTATCAACATCAACAATTCCATAGACATAACAAGTAATGATCTACTTCCAATCCGGGAAATTATTTAACCCGTCTTTCCCTCTCGAAAAAGATCCCTACAACGCCGCCATCTTAGTTCTCAGCCAATTTTCCAGTAAGACAAGTGAAAAACTTTTAATTGCCATATTTGCACTTTCATTGACAGGAATGATGATGACCAAGACAGGAGGAATACGGTGAAAATATCGGAGGAGCAGAGAGTCAGAACCCGTTCTTTCCGCACCCCATCAACCACTTTACTATAAATTCTGGACTCCGCCTATCTATGTACCTTAAAGGGTATAAGCAGTCGCCCAAAACATATTTTGAAACAACACTTAAATATCACATATCTTCTTTTTTCAATTCAAGTATCTTTCATGATGTATCCGAACATAAATATTGCATATTCAAGGTCCTGGGTAAATTGCACAATTCAGTGGGAAAATATCTTTTTTTTTTATTTTTATTAAAGGTCTGTGGACATGTAATAAATTCAGTTGTTCTGCTCAACAAATCTAGATTAAGATCCCCTGATCAAAAATCCGTTAAAACTATTTGAATATCTTTTACTGTTCTCAAGATATTTCTCTTCAAAGTTTGACACAAGTTTGACATTTGTCAACACAAGTTTGACATTTGTGGGAATTGTTCATTAGCTATGCAAAAATATGATGTGCAGTGTTGCACAGTGTCTGTATTTCTTTTGTTATTCCTTATTTTCTTTATAAAATATCTGCTAATTACTTAATAGCTAGTTTCTAGCTTGGTGTTTAATGTGGATATTTTCAAAGAACTAAATAGCTACTTCCAAAATTAACCCCTCAGGGCATCCCAAAATTACAGCTGTCCTAAGAATGAAGGCTAAACTAACAAAGGATAACATTACACCCAGTTGACAGGTCCCTCTCTGTACGTCACAAATTTGCATAAGTAGCTCATATTTGGAATTGCGGCTATTTTTATCATTTTAATGCTTTTTACACCAAATAGGCAAACATCACATTTACCTGTCTACAGACCTTTAAGAGCCATATATGAAATTAAATAGGGGTGACTGCATTTTCCCCAAAAAATCTTGAGCAAAGATACTTCGATTGAACAGTTGAAAGTACTTTTCTTCAACACAAGTTCACAACTAGCGTATGCACAACCAAATTTCGCACAAATTGAAAGTTGTAGGATGGAGATTAATTTTGTATCGGATCTACATCTACAACTTTGTACAGCTTATACTGAGCTTTAATTAACATTGCGATGTCTGAATAGGCTAGTACGCAGTCTATGTCAGGGTCAAAATAAGTCGACATAGGTTATAGTACAAACAGGAAGCGACAAGATTGGAGTGCGTTAAAATGTAATGTTGACTCCTTTTCGAATGTTTCCTAATTATTACTTGAAGGGAGTAAAATGGTTGAAAGTTTTGAAGATGTATTGTTTTGCTTACATCATCCCTGATTCGGATGTAACAAATATGGGAAAACTAGTAATTGTAAGCATGTACAGATTTGGTCAGAATTATTAATGTGAAACAAATTTGTACTCATTAATTTATGGTTTGTATTTAAGGATGAAGAATATTTGTTATATTGTAGCCTTGATGTCCATAACTGAAATAAAAGGAAACGTTCGGTTGGATGTCTCCAGCATTGAGAAAATATGTTATTTCAAAGGCTCTCTCACCACCAAAAAATGAATGATAAGGCCAAACATGCTCGACCCTTAACTTCTATTTATCGTGTGTACGCCCTACCAATACCAAGATGACTAAACCTGGTAACATAGTGCATAACAGACAAACTGGAATACCACTGTTTGCCCAAATAACTGTGGTTACTCTAGGGAATTCCCCTAAAACATCGCCCCACTAGCTTCCTTCTCAAGCTATTCCACGAACATTTAAAGTTATGCAGTTAATATGCATAGTACCCTCTGATATTTTCTTTTGCCCGGCCCTAATTTGCTCTCGGCTCATTTTCAAGTTCATTTCTGATACAGTGGCACTGTCAGGGCCGGATTTACCTTTAAAGGCCTAAGGCACAAACTAATGTGGGGCCCCCTTGGACTTCAGTTCTCCACAAGACTACAATGACGCAAGTCACGAAAAGAGGGCAAAAGTTGTGGTCACTTTCACCCCCCCCCCCCTCTCCCCCACTCGAAATGAACTCCATAGATTTCCTTCTTATGTTCATGTAAGCGTACAAAACAAAAATTAGCACCCAAAAACATAGGCGTACGGGACTCTTCCAATTTGGGAGGGGACATAAACATTTTGCCCGAATCTCCAAAAAGTTGCCCAAAGTCAAGGACGGGGGGGGGGAATTTTCACCATATGCGAATCGCCGTCCTGGGGGAAAATGTTTGCTCACGTAAGGTGGGATAGATTCAAAATGGTGCTACATTTATTACTAAATTTGAGTTGGATATATTTCCAAGAATTTCTACTTTTTTTAGGAAATCTTTTCATCTTGCTTGTTTAAGTCAATTTTTTACTCAGTTCTTGGGGTAAATCAGAACCACACTGCGCGAAATAAGTGAACAGTAAATTGTTAGACTACATATACCATTAGCAATTTTACTCATATCTTATGAAATTTTGATATGGAAGTGATTAGGAATGTGCATGTCAGAGCCTTTTCGAAAGTCTGATAGAGGTGATACTGTCAAAAACTACACTCGCGCGAAGCGCGCGAAAATTTTTGCACTTTTTTTCAGGAGTTCGATCAAAAATTCGGGAACTCAGTAGAAAATTTGGGCAATCTTTTTCACCTTTTTTTCATCTCTGCCGAAATTTCACCTATTCTGTGCCCGAATTTTGGTTCGACCTCAGAAAATTTTGGGGGCAGTCTGCCCCCTGCCCCCCGCCTCGTACGCCTGTGCCCAAAAATACAATGATGTAATTTTGTCGGGCCTCCTTTTTGCGGGGACGTGCTCCGCTGGCCCATGCTTAAATCTGGCCCTGGGTACTGTGAGTGCACACAACTACTTAACAGAGAATTTGATAGTCAACATTTTTGGCGGATGATGAGTTAAAGTTTGCTATCGTGTAAATGGATATGTTCCTAAGATGAGACGGCGTTAACTAAAAGGAGAACAGCGTCTGAAACAGGAAACAGGAAACCACTGGATACTGATAAAGATAAAGATTTTAAATAAAAATGTGATTACCTGGTGATATGAAGGCCACGGTTTATTCAACCATTCCCCAGAGTAAAGTAAGAACGTCACTTACAGGCAACGATCCAGGAGGGGGTTTTCTGACCTCAGCTCCCTCCCTTTCCCGGCATCACTTTCTTTTTTGACACGGTTCTAAAGTTGTACTACAAAGCTAATGTTTGCTTATTTTTATTGCTAGATGCCAGGAAATACCATTTTGCAGTGTTTAATGTAACTTTTCTCTAGAATCCACCTCGGCCCCCATCAAGGCTTCGTCCATTTGACACTCGTAGCTTTGAAATTTTGCCCTTACGGAATTAACCCCCGCTTTTATTGAATCTTGCATTGGCCCCTGACTTCCGATCACAAAAGACTAGTTCACATTGGTCTCGGGTGATCTGTACGTCGATTCCTATTACCAATATGTTTAAGAAGAACAAAATATATTTTGTTTAGACTGTTTTTAATCATCACCTGTATTTTTGGCACAACAAGGTATTTTGTGTACAAAAGTTTTTTGCTTTTATGCTGTTCTGTTTTCTGAGTGTAATACTCAGTAATGCTCCTCTCTTCGTCGCCTTTTGTGATGACATTCTTTTGTGTTTAATTGACACCTACGCTTCCAAAACAGGGGTGTCCGAATCTCAATCGCGATTCAGGGCCGTAGTCTGGGAGAAATCCCTGGGAGGGGGGTTCATGACGCTAACTAAGCGGAGCACCAAGTGCTTACAGATAGTTGACACCTGGGAGGACCCCTCCCTTTTCACCTGTTCATGAATGCTATCCTGGGGATGGTGCTTAGGGAATGGGTACATGTTAGGCCTGGTCTTGCTGTAAAATGGTGGCTATCGCTTTGCAAAGCCTTGAACTGGTTACCTCTTCACAAATTGTTTTATTCTTCCTATATTTGGCTGGGCGTAAGTCAAGAGGCCGGTGCTGTCTAAGAGAAGGGGATAACACTGTACTCTTTGAGAAAATTTTGTCTTTTTGAGGTGGCTAGACTTCAAATTGGTGATATTTTTGATAAAGCTTCGTAAAGCGTTGAACTGATAATAGAACAGAAAAGATTTACCGAATGTACTTTCTTCTCCGTTAAAGATACACTAACATGTAAAAGACATCTTGTTCCAGTTAACAACTTTAATTTCGAATACTTTTTACCAAATACATTCTGATATAAGTAATAACGTTTTTCAAATTACGAAAATGTCATTTCAGTCAATACGTTACCAGAAATTCAGACTAGCCCCTTGCGTTATTGATTACGCAAATCGAGTTGTACGTAATGCCCCAGTGTGATCGAAGAGTCTCGTTCGGACCACCGCATCCTCCAATTTTTAATGTGTTATCAACAATTTATGATTAAGTTTTCAATCTTTGCGGAAAATGAGCTCCAACTATAATATGTACAATATATGAACTCAAATTTCTGTCAACTACAATTCAATCACGGAGGCGTCGGCATTGCATTCGATTTGCGTTTGTAAAATAATTATAGGTAAACTCTCAGCAATGACTTAATCTTATCTAGGTATTTCCATTTAACTTTGTAATTCACCATAACAAATTTGTAATTAAAGCAGCCTTTTGAGTTATACTGACGTTTTCAATCACTTTCCCAGCTCATATATAGACTTTTTTTCCATATTACAACCACTACATTCACAAAAGTTTCCAACGTAAACCAGACACCAATTAGCAATAAATTAATGTCTCCATATTATGTTAATTGTGACACTTCTACGTGTTAAAGTATAAATCATAAACAGCCTCGAAAACATGGATTTAAAATAAACCAATTGGTGAAGGTATCTGTGAAACGATTATGTTTATGAATGCCTCTTATTCAAACTTACTAATGGCGATGTTTCACTACGTTCCTAATTGTTACGGACAAGGTGCGCGAAGCTAAATTGTGTTTATATATTGAGTACTTCCTTCACATAATTCCATAACTTGTACCAAGCTTATTCGCCCAGGACTAACTTCAACGTGCACGTGACAGCCCGAAAGTGTGAATCCGTTAAAGGTCTTGCACGACACAGCTGTCTCAGCCAGCATCCCCGCAATGACATAACTTTTCTGTTATAGATCGTGATTGATCGCCAAACTTGTGGCTGACACAGAAAAGAAATGTCGTCAAGAATGTAACGTACTTCGATGGCAGCTCCTGATTGGAGATCCTCGGCTTTCCTTGAGTATAAGACTATAATTTTTCCAGTTCGAATGACTTATATTGTACTTATAATCTGTTCCCGTACCATTCCTAACAATTGCACAAGTATTATCCAAACAACAACAACAACAACAACAACATAATGGTCCGTAAAGTTACACATTGTGGCAGTAATCGGTTCGAGTTCACTTAAGGCGTCTCTCGAGCTTTTAGTCTACATGTTTACTGTTAACAGGAACATCATTATTCCGGTGAATTTTAGCATGTTGTAAATATTCATACAATGGGCGGACCGTTCTTAACGGATGAACAATGATTAAAACAGCACAAACTTGTGGATGTCTTTAATTTACTAAATAATTTCAAGTAATTACTTTTTGGATCTTCTTTGTAATCGTATTGATTTGGTTTTGTGAAAATGTAACTGGCTGTTGAAACTCTAGCTAAAACTCAAAAGGCTACTTTAGGTCTTCCTCATTTTTAATATCTGTATTGAGGTAGTTAAGTGAAACATCCAAACTCGATTTAAGAAATGTCTGCGTTGCTGTCAATGTTCGATGCCTCACTGCAAACTGTAGTATAGGCACAGTTCAGTTGTAAACAGTCGAGCAGACTTCTTTTCGTTTCATTCCCATATTGAGTTAACTAAAACGTCACAGTCAACCCACACGAATACAAACTTACCATAAAAGCAAGCACTGCAATTGTTGAGTCAAACGTCACCCTGTGCAATTGAGACAAGTTGTGACGTCTCACTCAACCACCTCAACAGTAGAAACAATAGAAATGCAACTCTTACCTTTCATCTTAATGCTACAATAAAGTGCATTATTAAAATTCATTTTTAGTAAGGAGAGTCTACACCCATTTTCGACAATATTTTCAATGCTGCAGCATTTTTGCCCAAAAAGTCCGAGCATGTTTTTCCCAAATCAGTGGCATCGCAGGGGTTTTCAAATGGGGGGTACAACGTCTCGCCGGGGGGCACAACATCATGTAGGACTGAGCGTCGTTGGGAGCGTCGAGGTGACACGAAACGCTTCTTTGTAGCAGTTGGGTTCTAATGGCCGTCAGTAGGGCCCCTTGTGCGATCCAGGGACAAAGTTCGGCTGGGTGCAAGAAAAAAAAAACCATGAGGCTCTGGGGGAATTCAAAATATTGCGGCCATTAGAATGAAATATTTAACTATATCCAAATGACATTGGGTGCTGACTTAAGCAGACCGCAAAAATTAAAATCCAAATTTGACGATTTGTTAGCCTTACTCGCACTACCAAATGATGAGGGGGGGGGGGGATTAGTGAGTATGACGGATCATGTTTAGGTTGGCATAGGGGTTTAAAACAATAATTCCACCCATGCTGCCGTATATGAATTAGTGTTGATATAACTACCTTCTAGCTATGCTACTTAGAGAAAGCCCTCCAATTATCATCATCGAAGGTGCATCTACGGTCGGGTATCTGGGGCCTCGCCAGGAAAATATTCAAATTCAGTAAATGAAAAAAGGGGGTTGTTAGTGCTCGTTGAGGCGAACCTTGGTACACGCGCGACGCCACTGCCTAAAATAGCATATATTATTTTACCTGTAAATACCAGTTTTTGCCTTAATGGGAAAAGGGAGTCCCTTCATCTCATACGCCTATGTTTACTTCAAGGTGGGTTTTTGGTGACTTTTATTCAAACAAAATCAGCATTTGAGGTATCATGCAGTCACTGAATCTCAATGAGACCGCTGTTTGTTTTCAACTCCAAAAATATCACATATCACATTCTCAGAATATATGCTTCCTATTCGTTGCTAAGTCAAATTTCCTGGATGACCGGTCATCAATAGTGAATGGCATACCTATATACTAATAGGACTAATGATAAGGTACGACACACATAATCGTGAAATATTTTCAGATGTAATTAATTTGTACCAATGTTAATGTCTTTCTTGGTTGATATTACACGACAATATTCACAAAATGACCTTGAACTGTTAACATCTACATTTTTGAGACGGTAAACGACTCGATCAAGTCCATTGGACTATCATTTGTATATAGCCTATCAACAACGTTCAATCAATATAACCCGTGGAAGGTGTATCCACAAGTTTTTCAACGACTGTCTGTGTTGATCTTCGTGTTATCCTAAGCACTACCAGTTTATGATAGTCTCATCTAAAAATAACAGGTATCTCTTCATTTAAAGTCTCTGTTAGCCTTATCAATGACAGTATCCACTAGCCTAACCATTATCTGTTCAGCCAAGTCTGTGATAGTACCCAAGGACAGTGTTACACTCTGGGCATCGATGTTGCACATCCATCAGTCCGTGTATACAAAGAGGTATCAGGCAACAAAAGAATACACCCCTAAACGACACAAGAAAAACATAAAGATAAAATTAGGAGGAAATGATATAATACGATGCGATTGATAACCAAACTGGATATATGCGTCTACGAAATACTAAAATACCTAGCAGTATATTTTGTTGCTTGGTTGTTTCTACTAGTTGCGGCAAAATTTCGTTCTTTAATATTCCCGGAATTTTTTTTTTCAAAGATACATAATATTTACCCCCTCGCGATTTGTTGCTATTTTCTGAATAGGTGAAGCTATCGCATTATGCCAGAATGTTGTAACATACTTGTTGATATCTCTATGACATGTTCGTACAATTTACAAGAACTTCTTAGTCTCTAACACGTACTTTGCAGCAGTGGTACATCTTATGACCATTCTGTAGCCCCGGTCCTCCCCTCCCGTTCTAAGTTGAATGTCTCCCCTGTCTAGACTTTCCTTCAATGTTCGTAATGGGAGTGAAATGCACCATTACTAGAAGACCACATGACACATATGTCTCTTAGTTCGTTACCTCATCTCTCTGCCCATCCTTTCAGCTCTCTTGGTCGCCATGTCAATCTTATTCATTCATTCATTCATTCATTCATTCATTCATTCATTCATTCATTCATTCATTCATTCATTCATTCATTCA
>WURT03657624.1:7726-38128 GCA_009936505.3 Holothuria glaberrima
GGAGGTGCTAGGAGAATTGTTACTGTCTGGATGCGATTAGAGAGCCTTTAATCCTTCACGAAGGGCCCCACATGTTGCGAATGACTTGCCTACGTAATAGGCTGTACGGTATTTTCTTTGTTCAGTTATATCCCTGTTGTATGAGGAGCCTTAAAGAGGGGCTGAGCAAATAAAGTCGGCCTCGTGGGATAGACTATAGAGACTGGCGTGCTCAGATGACGAAAATAGGGTTAACTTGGGAAACGTGAGATCCACGAAATTTCCGAACAATATGAACAAAACAAGGGTGGCGAGGAGGGGGGCAGATCTTTACTTTTACGTCAGACTCTGCCAAATTTTTCCTCGTGATACTCTTCTTAAGCGATTGTTCCCTAGTTATATTTGCTTCAATAGGAGTGTTAAATGAGACTTTGATAATATCGAGTCGATTCCTCTTGCCCCATTGCCTCCAACTATCAGTTGATTGTAACTAGGTTATAGATTTACTATGTGTTCTGGGGATAGCATGGGAAGCGGTAGTCCGGAGACAATCTTACTTCAAAACATGTGTTAAATCTTACACTTCCCACAATTTCGTCACAATGTTTTGATGTCATAAACATTTAATATTTAAACGATCATAAATTTCACAAATCATTGCAAAACTTATGTCTCTGATTTAAAAGGCCCATTTGTGAAGTAGCCTGAATATCAGGGTATACTTCTTTAAATCGGGGTAGCTGTATTTGCCCTTTAATTCCCTTGAATTATTAAAACTGTTCTACTAACACGTCAGCGCAAAATCTTCAGCCTCTGAGTGAATATTATGATACAAATTGTAAACTGACTTACACCTGAATTTTCAAATCTAAATAAGTAAATAAAATTTCAAATAAATGGGCAACATGAAATGAATTTCAGACAATCTTAAAGTACCGGTGTCCATGCATGCGATTCTGAATTTTTATTTCACGGAAGTATTAGGAGGTTTAGATGGAGCACAATATGTATATATATATGTATATATATATGCTCTATTTTGACGTTAAACATCCTATTCTTCTATACAAACTGGGGATATTCGAGTTTCTAGATTTTGAAAAGTCAAGTTTACGAAAACAAGTAAATTGCCTTTTCGTTCTTTAATTATTGTTTGGTTTATACTAATAAGCTATGCAATTCTTGTCTAGATCATCGTATTCAGTAAACTTTGTAAAATTTCGCGCTTAGTCTTTGGCTATGTATTGTTTATGAGACAAATATGGTTTTCTACATTAGATTCATGCATCAGTGAGAGTCAACAGTATTTCAATTACAAATGACAAGGTATCATTAAAAACTTATGGGTCTCCGTGGCAACTTACCTGCCCCAACTAATTTAACCGACTTTTATATGCAAATAATGACTCGTGGCCCGGTCGTGGGTCACCTTTTAACTTAAAATATAAAATTTATATTTCGACAATGTTTTGCATAAAATTCTTTATACTTCGATAAAACTCATCAAATGAAAACATAGGAATGTTGATGCGAGTAGAAGAATTGTAATACTGTGAAAAAATATTTGTTTGTTGTTGTTACCTTGACAAAGACTTCCGAGCAATTCGTAAAGTTTAAAGTTTTGACAATTTTTTAGCTGATTTACTTACATTGCCGGCAAGCACTTTTTAGAGAATGTATAAAATATGCCTGTGCATGTCAATCTGTGTTGCTATGTATATATGAAATGTATATGAGGAAGTCTTGCGCAAAGTTAAAAATAGTAAAATTGTCCCTCTGAAATATCAATGACTCTTTCAGGAAATCGCACAATGCAAACAGCATTGAAATCCGTACTACATTAGGGTACCGAAAATGTTGTAAGCTACGAACCTATGGAGGAACTTTTGAAAGCTTTCAGATTGTTTGTTATGGTAACAAATGTGTTCTGTATTTGCTGTTGAATGATGATGATAAACCAATAGTTTCTTGGCCTCTTATCATAGCGATCGATCAGGCATCAATTGTATTGTCTGCACCCTTATGATCAACAAACAGGGACGACAGCACGTGACCCCTTTTGTTAGTTACCACACCACCTTTGTATTCAATCATAAGAAGATCATTCACGATATTCAATGCATTAGGTTTGAGAACTTGAGTTTATGTACCTTTTCCCCAAGATGTAGTTGGGAGTCTTTGATCTAAAGCTTTAAAGTTAAGCCTTTAATTTCTTATACACATGGTAAAGTGTCAATGTATCTGATTAAGCACACACTGTTTGTCTTTGCTGCATAACCTCATTTCATGATTTTTGCCATCAAGCAATCGTTTGAGATGTGTGATATTCACGTAATTTTATTACCTCAGTTGGTGGGTGTATTGTATAATACAGCCTTGTTCAAGTGCTTGGTCTTAATAACATCATGAATTTATTCAAGTTCAAGCTCAAGTTTAAGTAAAATTTTATTAATTATGGAAGGACAGAAATATTTCTTTCTCGTGGAACTGCCAACCTTTGATGCATCTAAACATTTCTTTCTGGTAAAATCCAAACAAGACATGACAGATAGAAGGTCAGGATGGTATTTCTGTATATTCAACTATTTTGTACACTACAGAAAAAACAAATAAATAACAACATTTGTACAAATATCTTAAGCAAAATTTATAATCGTAAGCAAGATATTTACAAATTTATTGGTGAAAGAAGTGGCGGGAAATTATATTGACCTTACTTTGATTTAGAAATCTAAATCAAATGTGAATAATAAAACAAACCAACTGACAAATACTGTATTAGTGGAAACTTTGTTGTTAAGTCAATAATTTGCTAACACCCTTCCCATGAAAAAGTCACACTTTAACTGTGCCAAGTATTACTTGGATCAATTTTGAACTGGGAACACTCTTTTTGAGTTGAAAGTGTTTCGAAGGGCAACAGGCCCGAAGCCAGACAAGGTACTGAAGGGGGCGAATTAAATGGCTTTCAGGGGGCGAAAAAATTTACGGGGGACCAAATGTGTAAAAATGTACTAAGTCAAAGGCAACTTGAAAACTTTCTAGGGGCGAAAAAATTTTCAAGGGGGGGGGCTTCGCCCCCGTGCCTCCCCCCTTGACTACGGGCCAGAGAGGCAAGCTTTCGTCTGATGTGCTTCAAGTATTTGATTTGCAATCACCTTTGTGTAGAACTTTCAACTACTACGACACATTTAAAACTGTAATGATGCATTTGGGCCTTCAAAAATACACTTAAAACTGCAACGGTACACTTTGAAGTGCGACAATACACTTTGAACTGGGACGGTACACTTTAAACTGCGATGATGCACTTTAAGCTGCAACAATCCACTTTAGGACAAAGAGGAGACGAGTTACATCATAAATGGATAATTGGCTAAAGAGCCAAATATGAAGTTATTTCCGCAAAGAAACATTTACAGTTTTATAAAAGCGCAGAATCCCAAGAAAAACGAAGGGTCTTCAATCGTCCGGATTTAAAATTGCTCAGGAAAAACTGCAAAGATTGATAAAATCATTGTACAAAAGTTTATGTAATGTTTCAATTTAGAACTGAGGAACGTAAAAATATTGCAATTGGAAAATCATGTCAGTGATGGATACCAACCAGCCAACCCGAGGGAGGGGAGAAGAGAGGAAATTTGATTAATTTGTAAAAAAAATAATTACAAAGTTACATTTGTGGCAAAGTAATTTGCAAAACTCCATTCGAACCGTCAGGAGCTTTTCCTCTTTACACTCAGTTTTCCCTTACCCGCTCTAGAGGTCCCAACTCTGTCCGAAGCAGTAAACTGTCCTCTTTTCGCAATATTCTCATTGCTCTGAACAATTAAACAACTAACTCCTTGTGGTCATTAGTTTGGAACACGTTAGGAATCATCCTTTTAGGAGTATACATTCCAGAATAAACCTTAATCAGTTGTAACCCTCACACTCACAAAATTGAAAGTTCTCACTTGAACATAACATTACCACAATAACAACTATATCCGTTAATTTTTTATCCACTATTTCTTTTTAATGTCTTAAATATCGTAATCGTCGTCTCGTAATAACGACGAAAGTATTTAAATTAAAGCAAAGAGTTGTCTCCTTATCTTACCCCACTAATGGTTGTGTCCCTGCACTCATTCAGTATTCTGTCGGATTAATACATGGTACCTTCATTTGTTGAGAATCAATTTTAAAAATACTTGACCATTTTTATATTTTGACACAGTTTCAGCTGATGCGCACTGTCTCGCAAGATATTTTCTGATTAGCTGATGGTATTGTATCAGTTTTATCCTTTGTTAAGGTTAGGGATTAATTAGGGATTAGGGTTAGCGTTAGCCAGTCATAAAAAATTCTTCCGAGACAGTGCGCTCTGGCCCCACAGTTCCTATATTTTGTTTCCGACTAATGTTTATGTCATTCTGGCAATGAAGTTAAAACTTCTGTAAAGGTTACTTTTCAACCGGTCACATTTATGGTACATTCCGCTATCTTTCTTGCATAAGAACTTTATATTAATAGATGTGTGTACACATTTTGTAATTGAGGTGAAGAAACTCGAAAACTGCTGAATAACTGGTACCTATATAATGCATGCCGCCATAATAAGGAAATACCGTAGCCTACATTACATCTTTACTTAAACATGAATTCTGACGAATCACGTCATTATATATTCTAGGTGGGGCAGGAGTAGACACCGAATCCCCTTTTTGAAAGCTCACAACGTGCAAGTAGTTGTATTTAAAACCACTACGCTGTAAAAAAACTGATGATTATTATACCATTTTTTGGTTTTTGGTTGGCACTAGATCACCCAGGGGATGAAAACTTTGATTAGTTCTCGCCAAAGATAAACCATGTTTCTATCCGATATTTATTAGTTGAAATAACATTTTCCTATCCTTCAAAAAAGGGAACGAATGCTTAGCTTCTTCCAGGTCAGTGATGTTAATAACGAAAACAAAATACACAAAAACTTGTGAAAGGTTGAAAACTTAAAGAAATGCTACAAACTTTGCTCTAAAGAGGGACTTTAAATACAGACTTTGCTGATAAGCCACAGGCTCGTTAGACTAAAGAACGTTCATGTGGGTAAAATTTAAGTCTAAGGGTTTGCCAGGAAAATGTTACTTTTTGTTGAAACAAATTTTGAAAGCAAAACATTCTTCAAAAACTTTAGGCTGTAAGTCTCTTTTTTCAGCTTCTTTTGTCATTATTTAAGAAAAAATGGGTTTAATTTGAATCATTCTTGAAAACAGATGGTGTTACATCATACTGACATAAAACGTGGGATATCAGTAGAAATACGTCGAAAGAATATCTAATTAAAAATATAAATGTGTACGGTATAAAACTACATATCACAACTCAATCAAGTGTGACCTTCATTTGACTGTTCGAGGGTATACTCCGTGGAAAGCTAACTTAAAGTTACTGGCTATCAATTGATTGATGAGCCATAGAAATGATCAGGAATTATTCAGGATTAGTTCAAGGTGTGAACCTCATGTCAGCGAAATAATACCTTGATTGCACAAAAGAAGCCTCTTGAGACATAATGAGGTTACAAGGAATAATTCAGGTAAAAATTCTAAAATGATGTCATCCAGATCAGTTACATATCATACATAGATACATACAAGCCTTGTGGTAGCAGTCTCTCTGTACCTTTTTAACCAGCCCTCCAACATCAATTGGCTTGCTGCCTCCAAAATTGTTCAAATTTCTTTTTGGATAGATGTTACATTGGCAACGTTCCGTTGCATCTCTCTCCCTCATAAATAACTCCTCGCTTCAAAACTTAAACAATTCAGTCCACACCGATTTAACATAATAGAAGAATTATACGAAACATTCGGGGAGTAAACCTGCACAAAATTTGAGTTATTAGTTTTTATAGGCGAACATTTCAGATACTTGCGGCCTTTCCCATTTTAAAAGAGGGATAACAAAAACATGATAGTAATGGTCAACTGCGTCACACAAAGACGTTAATTGAATTTGAGATTTTTTTTGTCTTCACGAAGCATTTTTTGTGAAATAATGAAAGGTGGCATGTTAATGTATAACTCGCGTACCGAAGACGTGGTTCATGATTAAGTCGCAGCTGATCACTCTCGGGTACAAGTTTCCAGGAGAATTGCAACATAGTAGTAGACGAAAACATCGTTTCAGGCGGAAATTTCAACAACTTTAATATGTAATAGTTTAATAATTCTATCAATTCTACTTCAACAAAATCCATCTTGGAGCTGCTCCATCGTTATTAATGTTTAAAACATATCTAAAAATCCAAATATAAAACTTCCTTTGAAGACATATGCAAAACTTGTGACACAAAATAGTTGCTAGTTGCGGTTCTGTTTAAAAAAAAACACAAAACTGTGAAGTTATAACGCTGGCAAGTTTGAAAACACAACCTCATTCGTAATTTCCTGTAAGTCAATTTATTCTATAGTATATTTTTATTGAGAATCACGATTGCTGTCAAATTTGTTCCATTGCAGCTAATTTCACCCAAATTAATTGTCACGTGTGTGGTGTCCTCATTTATGTACAAGAGCATATTAGCGTTCTGTTGGCTCACCACGCCCAGTGTTGAGCCATCGTTCCATTATACTGCATTTGCATATTATTAGTCATAGCTATATTGCCAGCGAAAGATCCGTAATTGCAACTGGCGTTGTACGGTCCCGCCGACATTGACGAGCTATAGCTACAGGCAGATGAGTACGGTTGCATGTGATGTTGTAAGGATGGTGGGGCCGTCACTGCTGCGGTGGGGGTTAAGAAAGAGTCAGCTGTCATACTTTGGGGTAACTGCTTTGCTGCCGCAGACATACAGGCAGAAGCAGCAGCCGCTGCTGCCGCAGCGGCAGCAGAACCCCCAGCCCCACCATGTTGATACTGGCCCATTGGGCCATGCATTTGTCCCACTCCTGCACCACACGGTTTTCCATCTCTAACCAGTACCGGTACAGCGACTCTCCTTGGCGATGGCATGGGGTTAAGATCCAGCCCTTTCTCTTGACGCGATCGTTTCAATTTGTAGCGGTGATTTTGAAACCAAATTTTAACTTGTGTTGGCGTTAGACGAATGATGCTAGCGAGATGTTCCCTCTCTGGCGCCGAGAGGTATCGCTGTTGGCGGAACCTCCTCTCGAGCTCATATGTTTGGGCTTTGGAAAACAGTACTCGACGTTTCCTTTTCTTGGGTGGGTCTCCAGAAGCAGTCTCTCCGCTATCAGAATTTGCATCATTATTATCTTTTCCAGACAATTTCTCTGATTCTTTTTCATCCGGAGATGACACGCCTGTGCTGCTATTGTCGATCTCCTCCTTAGTGGTTGGGCTAACCATGTTGGACGGTGTTGAATTGTTAGAAGGCGGTGATGTCGTGTAGTTGTCACTGCTATTGTTAGTTTGGTGGTTCAAACCTGAAAAGACACAAGGAAACGACGTAAGGTCACCGTTTACACACACCACAATTAGCAGGCACGTAGCCAGACATGGTACTGAAGGGGGCGAAATGGCTTCCAAGGGGGCGAAAAATTTTTCAGGGGGCCAAATGTGTAAAAAAGTTATACGTCAATAGCAACTTGAAAAATTTTACAAGGGGGACGAGCCCCCTTGCCCCCTTGTCTAGGGGTCTGACGATCAGTCGTCGGTATTTTAAAGGATCTACACAGTCGCCCCACATTTGAAGTATGGAGTCGATCCCTTCGAAGAGAAGTATAAATTTTTCATCATTAGATAAAACACTCGTTTAGCCCTGTAGGGTAAGTTTTTATGATGACTTTACATTTCAAAAAAAAAAAAAAAAAAAAACTGATCGGAGACTCTTTCAGAGAACAGAGGAGTAAGAGGCAGATCTGTACTCGGAAATATTCATGGGAGAGGGGGGAGAACTCCGACTTGTAGACAGAATTCTAAGGAAAAATTTGGAATATCATAATGTGGTCATACTACAACTTTGTAATGTGATAATACAGAAAAAATTAGTCAAGAATTCGGACAAATTCGGACATAAAGGTTTTCGTGTGGGCACCCTGTGGGGAGTGGGTTAAGCGAAGTCACTCATAACCCCCGTATGGGTACAGTTCAAGGCATAGTTCAACAGGTTGAAATAGACTGCATATCTCCTATACATTCAAATCAGCAAAGTTTGAAAGCGTTCAAATAATTGGTGGCAATTTTCCAGTAAATGGACACAACTATAAACATAAAAAGTAAACGAAAGTAACATATGCTAAGCAGTATGTAGCAGTTTTGTCTTTTCGTTTCGTTTTTCAAAGCAAAGAATGAAGACGTTTACCTTGGGGTCTTCCTTGCCAGAAGACAATATCTCAAATCATTTTTTCATTGGGTTTTTCGTCTGCCAGTCACCACTTAAAGCAGAAATCTCCTCATCGGAGATAGTTCCAGTTCCCCCAACTAAGGTACTCCAAGCCACTCCCACAAATGTCTCAGCTCTTCCTTGTGCAGACATTCACACCTCACTGCACAAACTGTTTTTATTACTTAGGCCATATCATGGTGAGCATACGAGGCTCTAATGTGTAATAAGAACACTGTCTGTGGGCTGTGAAATGTGAGCTACTTTGCATCTTTTGAATTTGATGTCAACCAAAGAGCAGTACCCAACTGCGAATTTTGTATTCCCCCAACAAAAAATGTACTTGGGGTAATGAGTGTCTGTCTTTAAACCAAAGACAACTTTTATGCAAAAGGCAGTGACGTCATTGCCTCGGCATAATTTGGCTTTAATCGCGGCAGGGGTATTTACAATATTGAAAATAGCATCACATTAATATAACACGCTTAAAATATACATCAGGAAAGGGTATTCTGTGCATATAAGTTTACGTTCGTATAAAGAAGTACAGGAAATATTATACACCTTGAAAAAGTAAAAAAGTAAAGGCAGGTTTTAAAGAAATATGTTGTTGGCCCTGACAACAATTAAGTCAATGAAGGTACAGACCAGAATTTATCAAATAATTTTAGTTAAAAATTAATTAAATTTGATACAAAAACCCGGAAGTTAGCATACCTCAAAATATTGAGATAACTTCCTGCATGGGTCTTTTTAAGTGAATGAGCTTTTTCTAATTGCGGAACCTACAGTATATTCGGAGAATCTAAGCTGGCAGAACTTTGCAGACTGCTTCAACCAGCAAGTTACCTCAATCATTTTGTTAGTCATCCCAAACACATAGGGCTTCCCAGTTTTGTGCATTAATATATCATGTGCAGCAGAAAAGAATCTTTCTACTAGGGTCTTTAGTTTGCTATTTTTACAACATGCATGGAAGTTATGCAGGTAAAAGTGTTTTAAATTTTCTTTATGCCAGCAAGACTTTTCCACTTAAATCTTTCACGGTGGCACATTTGATTATTTATGACACGTAATATATGTCACCTTGGATCCTGAGCCTTGGATTGCACTCTCCAAAGACACTTGAAATAGACCAATAGATACTGGAGGGTGAACATATGCCGGGCAGACTCCTAACAGACTCCTAACAAAGTATGATCTTAGTTAAGTCTTCCTTTTCGCGCAGGCTGGTATCGTGAGACACAGTCCATGTCTAAAGCAATGGTGCACTTACTCCTTTGCTTTTGTGAAAATCTTTTTCAGAATTAGCCCAGGACATTTTGTCGTCATTCAAGAAACATGTTATTTTTATAACACGCCCCCTTTTCCAGCCCCTGTGCTGAAAGTTCAATTTGGTGTAAAAGAACGTCAAGTACTGTTTCAAACTCTATAACAGTGTATTAAGATGCATGTTGCCTATAGTATTATTCGTCGGGATTCTGTATGAAAATCCATTATTTATGATCATAAGCTGCTTCAATTGGGCGCCGACCAATTTGCCCCCAAAATTCCCTTGTTATCTAGAAAAGAAATATATTGCCTAATAATAGCAACTGTTCTGCTCGAATGAGGACAAGGGGACCACAGCCCAGTGTCCTTCCTCGGCCTCGGTTACCTCTGTTCATGATGACGGAAAATACGTAACACGCAAGCAATCTATTTAAGACATTTTACAGAGCAAATTGCATTGACGTCTGTTACATATAAGCTATGTTTGTATTATGTGCATGCGATGAACGCTTTATTGGAATGTGTGGAGACATGCACCAGGGTGAATGTGATGTAGATTTTTTTAACTCCGTTTGGGTAATGTTTTCCGCAAGGGCTCATTGAGAAATTTTTATGAGGGATGCATCCTGTCCAGGTTAGGAATAAGCCTCTACTTCGAAATTCATAACCACGCATTAGCAATTTATAGATTCCATTTAAAGAGTATGTGACACTTATTCCAGATTTGCTGCAAATATTTAAAAACCTGTTGATTGCTATACTGAATTAGCTGTGTATTGTTGTTATCTCATTTGTACAACAATGATGTAGCCATACGTGACATGCGAAAATAAGCTATGTTTGCTATGTTTCTGCAATGCGTGTTTCATGGAAACATTACCTTCCCATTCGCACCTCACCTTACACATGGTCGCATGTAATATCCAGCGGGACAACTACCATCGATAGTATTGAGTACCTTTAAAAGGACACACCCTTTCCCGCCCATCCCCACTCTACTTCCCCTTAATAAACAATGAAGGGTTCATACTATTACATATTATTTCGTTTGGCAAATTAAATTCGTTTGGGCAGCAGATGCGAACCGAAAGACAGTTTACAAGAGGAGAAGGGGGTTGCCCTGGTATTTTACCAAATTAATCGGGATAACGACATTACTTTTGCCCTGAAAACTACAATATTTTCCATGAAACGTTTTGCCATGAAACTAAATTTGTTGTGAAGAGAGCTGCATTTCCAGACCCTTACCTTTACGCCTTTGTTGGGTAAGTTTATAGCGAATGAAGAAAGAAATATTGCAAGGACGCTGGCTTAGTTGTTTTCCACCCACGGTTTACTTCTTAAGATACACTATTAAATTCCATCTTTTATGACGTATTCTCAGGACGCTATACGAAAACAACCGATAGTGAATGGATGGACAAGTTAATAATTATTTATACCCAGAGACAATCTTGTTTGTCTTCATTGTAAGGAAAGGCGGGAAGTGATCACTTGAAGCATTATATCTTCATACTACATCCTAATAATACTATACAGATATGTATCAGATCCTAATCGGTCCATTGACCTGGACAGATTTATAAACAATTTGTAATTATTACGTTCCCAATAAATCGTCATACTTCGGTCCACATTCCAAGATCTTCACTGATGAAAATATAATAGGGAATGTATCTTCGTTTTTTGTACATCGTTTGAACTCAAGCCTGATATAAAGCAGGCATCAGGTGATTTTGCCCCATGGTCCCAAGATTAAGTGCACGCTTTGATTCGAAAATGTTTAACCACGCAGACGACTTTTAATTTCCGCACAAAGCTCCTGGTCATATTCTTCAACTTATTTACTCCAATACTGAGCTCAGTATTTTAATTAGTGAGTGAGCATTTTCTTTATTCACGCACATGAATTTTTTTGATTGGAGCACACTGACTTAAAGTTTATGAACTCATGCCATATGGTTGTACATGTGATACCAGGGTATTCCCGTAACTTTTACGGTGCATTGACATCATGCCAAATATCTTTTATAATTTGCAATTTCAATGGTTAAAAAATGTTCCTTTTCATGGAAAAATGTAACCTGGTCCTGCCAGAATAAGAAAAATAAAGGGAGGGGGGAGCCAAAAGGTATCACGTGGTTCAAACCCGCTTAATAAAAGGATTGTTTGTACTTATATATAAATGTATTCATTGTAAGTTATCAATATATATCAAAACAAACATTGAATACCAAAGAAATTTCTTTTTAATAAAAAAATCGTATTTAATTTTCATGTGAAATTTAATTGTTCTCTTGAATTTAAAAGAAAATATAGGGAAGTATTTTGTTACATCGCATCATCATTCCCTTATTATTCTTAAATTATTCTCCAGTCCAGTGCCATCATTAATTTCTGGCCATAGCTTTTCTTCAAAAATAAAAATTAATAAATAAATAAACATGTGAATTATCCGACTTCAGAAATTATATCATTTGAAAATTTGTATAAGTTTTGGTGAAAAAAGTATTGCTAAGCTATAAAGTAGTAGTGCATTACTTTTTATTTTTGTAAGAACCTGATTTATTAAATATAACGTTACCCAGCTACACATTTAACTTATTATGTATTGCTTAAAGTCTGTATCCATAAATCATGGGCGGCAATCCCGGGGACAGGGGAGACATGTCCCCTCTCCCTATATTTGAGAAATCGCCTATTGACTTTGATTTTTCACACAGTAAATTATTTGAAAATGGGGTCATGTCCCCCCGATACTGAGAAAAAATCGCCGCCAGTGCCATAAACTATGGTTTGTTATATTTGCGATTTTTTCTGTTCCAAAAACAGTATTTTACCCTTTGAGACAAAGCATACGTCACGGTTGAATTGGTTTTGTTAAATGTTCTGCCATATGTATGACTTAACAGGTGACACCACACCGTGAAAATTAAAGGAAGAGATGTTTATCTTGGAGATCCCTGTCAGTAGTAATACATGTCACAACGTTAGGTGAATATTACTTAGATCCGTGTAGCAAACATTGCTCTTATCTGGTTAATTAGACCGAAGGTGCGAGGTATACACACTAAACGGTTGTTACCATGGTCTAAAGTAAACTACAGTAGTGATATAGGTTAGTATTCAGGTGACCACAAATAATCCTTTAATCCCAGGAGTTGTTTTAAAGTAATTGGCCTTTCAAGAGAGAGGTGTAACGAGTCCCCTCCTAAGCTGACTTATTGACTCCTTTGTTAGAATATCCTCTACCCTAGCTTCTCAAGTAGTGCCCTGCGGTGGAATACCCTCTACCCTAGCTTCTCAAGTAGTGTCCAGAGGGCTTCCTTTTGCCCTACCCGTTTACTAAATGTCACAAGCAAGATTCGAAGAGCCTTAAACTCTTTCACTGAAAAAAATCTAACTTTTTAATCAAGTTCTGGTCTCCAGTAAAATGTCATTTTTAAGTGGCCCCAGCACAAAGCACTTGAAACCCCCTCGTTTAAACTCCTATATAACATTTCGAAGATAGGGTTTGGGAACATTATGCCTTCTTTGGGTCAAACGAGGCCGGAGGTAAAGCCAGCAAACCGAAGGAGTTTTAAATTGCATTTTTTTTTACGGAAGGGGTATAAGCATGGAAGTCACTGGTAGTACTTCCCTGCTATGAAAACTTCACATGACTAAGTTGCCTTGGGTTTAATTAATGACGCAAGGGGTAATGAAGGCGGGTGAGTCTTAGGTCGAATTTTAATTGACTTTCAACCAAAAAATTACTAATTGGGATCTCCATTTTTGTAGAATCAGTGGTGTGACGAGCTGGTCCGGTGACTGAACACGATTTCCATTATTTTTGAAGTACAGCAAGAATACTGTTCTTGAGGGGGGCAGGGAAGGGAAGGGCATGGGTAAAAAACTTTTCCGTATCCAAAGTGCCAATAGTGGTCTACGCACTTTACAATTAGCATACGTTGAGACTGCTAATCCCCTCTCCGGCCCAGAATAGCCGTATCAACGACTTTAAAGTAAGCGGTTATTGAACTATATCGCCGATTCATTAACACGCGAAACACAAATGCACAAGTAGTATGTAAACTGGGGAATAATGGCGTGAGCGATGTGAAGTGCCCGAGAGGCAAAGCGAAACTCACTGCTCCATATATAACATTGTACACATCGTCACTGTCCAAAAGAGTTGAACAGATTGTTAACAATTACATCAGAAGTGATTTTCATGTCTTAAAATTTTAAACCTGATACCGTTCATGAATTTCCTCCACCCATTGTCCTTCTGAAGATTTTTGGCCACGATTTGGCGCTTGTAACGTATTAATGTTGCCCACTTTAAAAAGTACAGGGACCCTATTATCAGGCAGAACTTGGGGCTTACTTCCCTTTGAAATGAAATTTGCTATAGCCTATAACATTACTTATAGGGGATATTCTAAAATTATGATAAGGAATACAATGTGACCGTCATCACATTGTTGATTAATTATTATAAGTTGGTTCTGTGGACTGTTTCTAGGATGCATAGTTTGTAGGGATGAGGCAGATTAACTAGATAAGAAAACAATGAAATCAACTAAGGATAGTGGATTTTGATTGTCATAAGCTAATAAATGCCTCAATTACAAGGCAGTTGCAGTCCAGATGTAAGCATTTGAGATGAACCCATCAACTTTGGCTAATTATTATCAAAAGTATTTTGTTTTTTCATATTTTTCAACACAAATATTGCATTGTCACAGATGAACCTAAAGAGTGCCTTGTATTAATCTAAGAATTAACAGACGAAATAAAAGAAAATCAAAATAATAACAATTCCCATTTTTTGCGTAAATGTACATCCCTATGGCGGTAACTTCATTTTTCTTCATATTTTTTAAAGGAGTAAGCTAGCACCGTTCATCACATCACTCATCGATAAAAGGGAATTTTAACGATGTTTTTTCTATCAAGACTTAAAGGAAATTTGATCGAAGGGAGAGCAAGACATGTTTCAGTTGTTAAAATATGTCCTTCTGTAAGTTTCGATATTGTAGTCTTTAAATTTGACATTTGGTTTTTGCCCCTACAAGTCTGAGTTTTAATGATGGCTTTTCACCCATTTGTTCACTTATATATGGAGTGCTAAGACTGTCAGTGGATGAGAGCTTTGAAAAGAATTTGGTTAAATTATACCCTTTTGAAATTTAAAATTAAGTTGTTTGCAAATTGAAATTGTGAGATAACAGATGAGGCCTATATTCAGATATTACATTTGTCATATTTTGTCTATATTAAAGCCGATTTCGAGCATGTTGACGTAGCACGTGAATGCTTGACTTCATTTTTGTCTTGTATGGGATGTGTAAACTGTAAGTTATAATATACCAACCCTATAGGGGGAGACTTTGGCTACCCTACACACTACATTCAACTAAATGGTTCATGCAGAAAGCTTTCTGATTGTCTGCCATATTCAGCAATTGTTGCATCGCTGCAAATTTCCAATTGATTTCACAGAACTTGTGGCTAAATGGTATAAAGGAAAATTTAGTGGAATTTAAAACGGTCGGCTTAAGAAGGAAATGTTAAAGCCTACATCTACCAATGTAATAAATATATCGACTCACCGCTATATGTTACAGGTTCAGTACCCTGCGTCTGTAACCATCGAGTATACGGGTTCTCGCTCTGATCATAAAGGGAGCTCATATGACTGGTTTTGCTCATATCTGCGGGTACGGGATCGTTTCTTATGTCGGGACTGTTCTGTCGGTTAGTAGAATTGTCTTCTCTCCCCTTTGAGTTGATTAAAGAAGGCGAGGAGTGGCTTTCAAAACCGTACCCGTTGGTATCCGGTTGGGATATGCCAACGTGCGGCATGGAGCGTAAACAATCTTCTGCTATTCCGGTACGCGATTCGTTGTTAGCCGTGAGGCCGGCTGCAGCGGCTGCTACGACTGCGGCTTCGGGCATATCCAAGATATCTTTCACTGAAAAACTTGTCTTTGCGTTGATAATTGTTTCCGTATCTTCCATCATACGAAACGGGTCTACTTCGGTGAAGAAGTGTCTTCCTTACGGACTAGGCATCCATGGGAGTAGAGGCCATATAATCGTAAGATGGTTATTCTATGCAAAGGTACCTATCAAGAAAATGAAAACAGAATCGTTCGTTTAAATACATAAAAACAGTTACCCATTATTGACTGTATTAATTATACAAAAGATTGTCGTTAACATGTATTCATACTATGGAACACTCTTAAAGTTTTTCAACGAGTTTGTAACAAATCCACTTTTTTACTCTTTAGGCCTACTAAAAATGTATCCAAAAACTAAACTTAATCTGCTGTAGAAATACATGTTGTCCCCAGAATTTGCCCGTAACACAAACCTAGCACAAGTTTACTTTCATTTGCCTCGTAATTGGCAGTTCGGCTTTAGCAAAATTAATTAACGCATATTGTTACGACAAGTTACTGTTTAAATGTCAACGTAAACAATGCAACGTCACAACAGTGAGAAGTGACACTTCAATTAACGATACGCTGATTACTTAAAAAAGAACAAAATTAAAATAATTTGTAAGCATTCCTGACCTATAAAGAAAGATAACTCTCAAACTGGATAATCCTCTTGACGAGAACAGCTTTTTTCCCTTCACAAGTACTGTATTGTTCAAGCACGTGGACCACTTTAAGAGAGGAAGTAAAGTTTTTGTCGAAACACTTGTAGTCGAGGCCTGCAATCTGAACCAAACCTGAAGACTGCCAAAGCTAATTGATCGACGCTCAGAAGTCAGCACTAATTGATCCCTTTAACTAAGCCGTGGAACGATTCGCTGACCGGCAATCTATTCAATATTCATGAGCTATACCCTGTGTTACGGTTGGCAGATATGTGCTGTTGACTTTTGTACTTGTAAACAAACCCGCGAAGTGCATATTTCTTAGTAATTGTGTGTAGTGTCTATGCATGCGTTGTATACGGAACAACACTGTACACAACTTGAAGGTACAGGTAAAACCAAAGATCATTTTAAGAGCTTATTATAGTCAATAGACATAACTACATCAAATAAGCCAAGTCTATGTCTTATCTTTGTTCAGAAATCGTAATACCAAATATGATTTACCGTATAGTTACATGGCTTTGTACTGATATGCCTTAAACGCCCTGCATACTTCTCATTAAGTGCAACCACTATTGACCGAATGGAAGAAACGCTATTTTAAGACTGTTTTGTACAATTTTGCAAGTTGAAAATTGCACTGACATGCACTTGTACATGCTGAACATATCACTCCCGTACTGGATATTCCGGTTGCAGACTTTGAAGGCCGTACTTTGCTCAAGCGTGGCCCGGAACTGTACTTTTATTTCTTTTTTAATTCTTAATATATATACATATATGTATTAAATAGTAATAAAATTGAATCAAAATAATGTTCAGTTTGTTCATCTTTGACTTCTGAAAAAAAGTTAAAAATGGAGGCTAATATTATTAGCGCCATCTCCATCAAACTGCATTCTCTGCCATTAACAACATGCTTACTTGATAACTTATAAAACTGTATGGAATTACAAATCATTCAAGTGGAGTTTACAGTTGACGACTTAATTTTCTTGATTTCAGAAAAATAAAACTTACATAAAAATTCAAAAATAAACAGATAGAATTATCTCTAAAAATCTTCGTTTCTCACTTAGAGAAGGCTTACTTAGTACAATCATGTGGATAAAATTTACCTTACGTAAAAGTTCCATTTACATCTTACAGTCCATTTTCCTCTTAACTTTACACAGTTACTTGTTGCATTGGTCGTTTCCAATTAGTCTGCCATCACATAAAAACGTCACCTACCCTACATTTCACAGTTCAATTACCTTTCGGTAAGCTTATTTTTAATAGAAATGAAAAGAGCAACTAACTCCATCGAAGACCACCGATGGTGCACATAGGTTTGCAACCTTTCAAATATCACCTCATTTGTCAACTCCGTTCTTAACATGTATCTATCGACTAAATAACCACTCCATCACAAAGGGATGGTCGAAGGTATCTCTATTGTGCAAGCTCTTCTCACAGACACCTGGGAAGGACCATCCTGTTGTTGAGAAATGATTGAAATAAGAAGTGTCTTTGATCCTCGCCGCTTCATTTCTTACAGCCCCTTTCGGTATGTAATCCCGTTGGAAGATTTACTATAGAATCACTGTATTTTGGGGTAAGTCAATTACAAGAGATAAGCGGCTTTGCATGACAAGTTTGTGCGCTTTGAACCCTTAATAACTTTACCGTATTCGTTCCAAAATAAGACGAAACCAAAATACACAGGTCGAGTCGTCAGGTCGTAGAGAACTGAGAAACAGTCCCTCATACCTAAAATACCTTAACTTCTATAGATCGTTTATTTAAAGGAAAAAAAACAATAAGATCCTTATACTGTTGGCAGGTCGATACTATGTATTATACAAAGAAATGACTAAACCTCCCAAAAACAGCATACCGATAGTGGAATCATTGAGTAAACTTGATGTTATCATCGTCAGCTAGTCAGGGTTACACCTTGCAGTTACAACATTTTAAGTCAAGAATGCAAGCTAAAATTTTCTTTAAGTCTCCCTCAACCCTAAACTCTACCCCGTCCTTTACATTAGGAATACTGTACCAGTATGTTGAAACACATCGTCTATCTCAACTTTTGAAAATATCTGGCATGATTTACATAAGAGGTATACCAAGGCAGGTGATGGTGGGACCATGGTTCGTTTCGAAGAACTTTCAATGATGGTGAAAGGGGACATTCATAGAACATACCCTCTTCTAATGTTGATTTGAAAGTGTTTGTACATTTCTAAGAAAAGAACCATATAAGGTGGCGGTTGGCAGCATGAATAAGTAGGACCCATTGGACTGGTGCGTAAACTAGGTTACCATGACGTGACGCAGAAGAGTCTATCACTTCAGACTCAAGGCAGATCGTACTAGCTCTGTCAGTCTGTAAAGTTCTTGCTTGGAATATGCAAGACCAGGGCTGTAACGATTCCGGACTCTAGACTGTTCTCCGCCGGACTCTGAATTGGCCCGGAATGGGTGGTCACGGAATAAGAATTGGCCGAGGAATGAACTTATCTGGACTCAGACTGGGAGCCGATTTCAGTCGAGTCCACAAAAGTGAAAGTTACATTAATGTGCTGAGGTACCACTTGTTATTGGTGCACAGTTTAACAGATAAATGGTCACATATAGTCAACTAACTTACAGGATCAGGAAGAGTATAAAATTGACTCCTGAAAAGAGCCTATTTTCATCATACGTGTAATTGTAAATAGTACAAAAAGCAAATGTATGAGGCGCTACATTGTCAAATGGCCGGACTCGGAATTGGGCCGGAATGGTGGTCACCTGAATCGGAATTAGCCAGGAATTGGGTTAGTTGGACTCGGTTAAAAGCCTGCGCAAGACCATCTCTAATGACTTCTCGTTAAATCTCCTGTCCCATGGGAAGAAGTAGGAGGTTCAATATTGATGTCAAAGTGGAATAATGGACCAAATTTACACTTCTTTTGGCCCTTAAAGATGTTGATTTTATACTTGTAGTGTAATGATGTGCTTAACATCTTTTCGTTATCAACATTTAACAAAAGTAGGCTAACAAACAAATAAGCTTGTCAGGTGAAGAATATGAAACAATCCATAGATTGATACGCATGGTATCTCTAACTTATTTTGTTATTGTTTTCTTACATTTGAAGGGACTCTAGTGGTTTTGACGTCACTACTTTTTAAAGCAATATTTTTAAATAGACACATTTGGTCAGCGTTAGTCCTTGCATCAATGGATACCTGGATACGATTCTGCCTCCAGTCCCATTGAGGATGATTTGAAAGCACTGAAAATCATGTACAGCTAATGACATTAATCCACATTGAAAACCGATATCTTAAATGTAAGTATGCAGTTAACGTGAATCTAAAAATATCAAACGAACAATGAAGCAATAGACATGACATAAATGGCCTGTTTAATGCTCACTCAATTCGGGCCTCTCTAAGACTTCCGAAAGGATTATGCTCCTTCAGTGGTACCGGTAGTGGAGTGCTTCCCTCTAAAATTAACACAACACAGGACTGTAATCCAATTATGTATAATTATCACATAAATTTCAATAACATTGTGGAGATAACCAATAAAAGTAAGTAGCTGCTTAAGACCATCGAATTCGACTAACACGAAAACTGCACCAGGTCAAAATAAACGCAGTTGACGGATCCTAACTTGTTATGTATTTAGAAAAATATAGCACTGTAAACTGGTAAACTTATAAAAGAGGAGACTAGTAACTACAGCGTACAATTTGATAAAAGTTTCTCATCACCCAGTAATAATGTCTACCTTTAGCACTGTTTTGTTTAAAGAGACAACTTCTTAATCAGCTCCATTCGACTGAACCTATCAACACATTTTTCTTTTATCTCTTTACTATAGGTAACGTGTTACCCAAAACAAGCTGATAATTGTTTGACAAACCAACAACTTTGCTGAGAGTAGATTTGATCCTTTATATACCGTCTTATCTCAGCCAGCTGAAGATACCATTACTATAACCTGTCACTTTTTGAACTTTTAGAATTTAAAATCCAGAAAAAGTGGAGTCTTTTGTCATTTTACGCCATTCAGCAAAGAGCCACTTTGCGGAAGTTCTCGTCAAATCACTGTGGTAAGTCTATAAACCGTCAATTTGCCGCCACGGACCAGGCGCGTGCGATGTACGGCGACTGGAGTTACAGGAGGGTTTCGAGGGTCTTACGTGATAAGGGTACTTCACTGTAAGTGCTACTTGTTAAGGTAAAGGGGATAGAGACAAGGGTTACTATTTTGCTACAAGGAAATAAATAACAACTTCAAGAGGTATAAATGGCTTCATTTGTGTACTTACGGTTGCCTCTCTTATAAAGTAACGATTGCGACTTAAGTTTCCAAAAGTGGACAATTTTAGAAGAAGCGATAAGGCGGTATAGCGACTGCCGAAGGTTCGTGAGACATAAGGAAAACTATGTCACTGTACATTTTAAGGAATCTAAACTCGATTGAACTATTTATCTTCAAAGGAAAAAGATAATTTACACATTTGGAAGTTCTATTACAAAGAGTGTAATTACTATTTCTAAAAAAATCTGTAAGTGCATGGTAAACTTCATACCTGAAAAACTCGTCACACTTGATAGTAGCTACAAATAAGCTATAACAAGCCCTCGCATGAATCTACACTGATGCAAAGGTTCGCATGCAGGAGTTATATGAACTTTATAGCATTACAAATCAAGGCAAATTATTTTTCAGAGCCACGCCCTAAATGCTTTAGGCAAGTAACCTTGATATGACGGTAAGGTGATAAGTGAGAACTTTGGATGATTTTTGTCTCTGAGAATATGCTAATTCTCTGACCCTTTGCCGGCCCTGGAATTTACTCGATGAGACAATATTTTAAGTTAAGTTTTCTTTCCCAACTCGTGCCCGTGAATTTCCGTTGGCGAAACTATACCTTAAAATATCTGAAGGCAATTATCCAGATTGGGGCGCTGCACCTCAGCCCACATCATGTCAGGAACAAATATGCCAAAGGCATTACATCTACGTACGTTATGCGCTGAAATTAGAAACTGTAATCTGCCAATGGTTGCGATATTATCGTCACTGCAATCTGTATATAGTATGGAAATTATGGAAGACCGTGCTTAAAGGAGAAGGGCAACCACCTACATCTATGTTAGGATGAAGATCGAGTAGTTCAAAACACGTACCCTTCGATTATATCAATGAAGGTGAGGGTTAAAAGGAAAGAAAAGTTTAAAACTAGAATACTACTTTTAACTTATTTATCTGAAAGGAAGACGGTCTTCTTTTCAACCTTCCTTCACTTCATTTTCATAACCTTGTCTATAATTCCATAAGAAACTGAGATTATCACCTACACATACCAACGTTTTTTTTTTACTGTCATTTTTTCGGTTGATGATGGTAGTTAACCATTGTTTTATTTTGTTTTCTTCGCAGCAAAATGAATGACAACAAAGGGCTTTACGTGTAACTAGCATTCATTGTATTGTACTAGGTCTAATTAAAAAAAATTGCCTTTGGGTCAGTTGAGGCCCAAAGGCAAGATATCCCCAAGGAAGAAATGGGAAAACTGTATATTTTTTATTTTAATCTACTGACCTCAACCCTGACTCCAACCTGAGTATTAGGTTTTCCTTTTTTTTGATTTTTGAATATCTATTAATATTTCTAAAAGACGCCCCACTCTTCCCGCAGGAAAACTTCGACGATTCACATTAACCGGTTTACACGCACGAACTAAGGAACGTTGACAACGACAAGACTGTTGGGGAACGGATGGGGTTGGGGATGGGGCCATTGTACCCTTGTACCTTCTCATGGCTACGGGCCTACTTCAATAGTAACATTATTTGCGTCTCATATCACTGTCTGAGCCAAGGCCTTCTAGTCGTCTGACAACACCATTAACTTTTGACATCCCATCATAGTGAATCGTCGGCAATCCCATTGCAGTTAAGTGACATGGACCACCCTACACCGCCTGATTCATGGGATTTTAACGTTAATATTTACACGGATAGGTTGTATAGACACAACCTTCGCTTTGCCATAATCCTATCGGACACTTAAAGAGTCAATATTTTCTCACCAAATTCTTGGATGGAAGCAAGTGGTGATCGATGAGTTACAACAATGGCGAGAAAACTGAGTACTGTTTACTCTCAATGAGGATTCTCCCTTACAGTTTTGTTTTCGCTTTTCATATAATCCAAAAGTCGCCTCTAAATATACACCGGCTTGGAGAAGTCAAGCTTTTGCGAAAACTTTTAGGGTGAGAGTACACAAGTGCCAGAGTTTACTCTTGATTTAACAACAAAGGGGTTTGTGGTTGAGGTAAGAATCTTTTAGAGTGCGGTTTGTCACAGATTGGAGGTAACGAAGACAGAAACTTAGTATAAAATACTAAGATATAATAGCACAGACTGGTGTGGGTCCTCGGGTGGCAAAGTGGCTTATACTGCCGTATACCCATGTATTCAGCGGGTGCATGGGTTCAAATCATGTTCGAGGTATGCGGTTTCTTTCTCACAGTACCCATGGCACGCTTGTCTCCCATTTGACAAACTCTACACATGGTCACTCGTTCTCACAGTTCGACTTATTTGACTGTATATTCCCGCACTTAAAATAATAGAATGGGGCTCAAACCAATAATCACAAAATTTCACAAGTTTATTTTCAAAAGTTTGCTAAATTTTACAAAATTTCCTCTTATTTTGCTCAGAAGTATCTTTCATTAATGTTTCTGTACAAACATTGAATATTGAAGGTACACCAAAGTTTTTTTTTGCATGAATTTAACAAATGAGTAACAAACGTATTGTCACATGATTGATGAGGGTCATTCCTGAACTAGGACAACGGAGCACATTCATTCAAATTGGGGGGGGGGGGAATGCATTTTCTCTTTAAGAATTGGTACATATGAGAACATTTCTACTCTCCCTCGGCTCGTAAAAACAATGTTCTACCGTACTCTTCAGTAGTGTTACTAGCCTTGAAGGCGAGATACCGGGTTACTATATCAAGGGGCCCTACCCATAGGCCCAAACTATTGCTAGCAAGAGATAGAGGGACCCACTTGGTCTTGGAAGGCAGGCAGAAGCCCCCACATCGCTCCGCTAGTCTAGTGACGCAAGTGGTTCTGCTGTTGAATGGACTGAGCCAAGGCACGTGTACTCATGATTTTGTCCTTGCATGGCAAGTCTTGACAAGGCCACCGGCTCTTTAAGAAGGACCACTGGGGAAGGAAAGAACTGTTGTCAAAGATTTGCAACTGATGGCACTGACACAGGAAAATTTCTTCGACAAAACCGGAAAAAAGAAGAGAAAACAAACAAAAACAAAGAACCAGTTTTCAATGCCTTAAAGTAAATTATGCAATCTTCCGAACTTGTCTTTGTCCTTTGCAGATTCTCTTGACTTCAAAAATCTCAAGCACTGAAATTTGATGAAGACCGCCATCATAATTTTAAAATGACAGCGGCAGCTCCGTAAGTCTTACTTCTCAGTTCTTTGCCCGTCATTTCTGAAAATATTTGTCACTTAAAGCTGGTGATTATCGAAACCACAGAATTTGATTGACATTAAGAGGGTTGGTTGAAAATGAACCTTTTAGTTAGGACAAAGCAGATCCAGTGATGCATTGAAAATCTGATCGGCGTCTTAAAAATTATCTACCAGCTATGTGAATGCATTTGCTGGTTTATCGCGATTGTTTTTCATTTATAACCGAATCTCATATGTCGACTACGACACTAGTATATCATTCTATGATACCTAAGTCGCGATCTATTTGTTTATTCCAAGAAATCCGCCTTACGAATTGCTGTAAACCGAAATATCCTTTTTATAAGCCGTTGTGATACAAAGCTTATTTGTTCAACCATAGCATGATAACTGTGATTGAATTACGTGATGAACAAACATCACATGATTTCATATTCTTCACTCAGTACCAGTCGAAATGAACGTACTTAATTGTGTATTGTAAATATCAACAACTAAAGTTGCTCCATAAAGGATATTAACCCTTCCCCACCACTTACCATTCTACAACCGTCCACCCGACCAGCCAGTCACCCCTCTACCACAACCCACCACCAACCACTCACTACCCTATCCCACCATACAAAACCCATCACCCCATCGCAACACCCACCACTCAACCACACCCCCTTCCATAAAACAGGCCAACCGTGATTTCTCATGTACTCCTGTGCCACGACCAGCCGGCCTTCCAGTGGCGTACCGCTGTCCAGTACGGCATTCAAAATCTACACAAGCCATTTGTAGGTTTACAGGAACCTTTGGGTTATTTTATTGATACTGTAGAGGCTTACGTTTCCTGCATGACAACTTTGTGGTTCCTCAACTTCTTTTAAGGACATCATAAATCATTTTCAGTACTGCATTACTCTCTCCGTTGTCAGTATATAGATGAAATATAAACTAGGGCTCGCATGTGCAAGTATATTTAGTACAAAATCAATGTTTCCTTTCTCGAATCATAAGTTTTAATGTATTTGCGTATGTACTAAAAAGCTGACGCTAGTAGTCCTAGGTATCATACAGTGCAAACAAATAATACACTGAGATGATCCGTCTGTAAGCTACTATAACCGATCACAATTTGAAATATTGGTCTATTATCTTTCAAATTAAAACGATCTGCAAACTTGCATCTTATCGTCATATCATCTTTCTGTGGAAGAGACCCCGGACAGGTACGGCAGAAAATTGATTACATATCCGTCATTTTATAGTGAAAAAATCAGTAATATGAACAATACTCGGTCTTTGTACTTTTCGAGAACAAAGTTCATAGAATGGCTTTATATCTAACAAATTTTCTTTTCACTGAATTAACTAGAGTTGTGTATATATGGATATATATATACATTTAATTGGCATGCATGAACGTTCGTGTGTATTTGTTGAAGGACTTTTCATTGAAACCGTCTCTTGCAGTCGGCAAAACTTTTGTTTCCCAAGTATTAGTATTGTTAGAACTTAAAGGGAAATGAAACAAAAAATATTTCACCACTTGATATAAAGGTATAAACGTGCAACAGAACGTTTTAGACCTGCTCTTGCATTCTAGTGACGGGTAATTATAGTTCAGCTGTTCTAGTGTTTTAGAGACAAGGAAATAACAACTTTTAGTTTACATTAAATGTAAAAGGAGGAAATCTAGTATGTTTGTTATAATTGACGTAACCTCCAGTCCATAGATAAGGCATCAAAATTATTTTTTTTGGTACTGAATCGTTTGGAAAGGTCACGAAACACGGTGGGGGACGGCAGAGTCCACCAGTACGCTAAATAGAGTTACTCTAGTCTAGGTAAGTACTGAGATCTTCCAACCCACCACCGCCACGACCAAGTAAGTTCAATTTGTTTGGGGTAATATTTGACTTGAACCCTCCAGTAGAAATTCCTTGCATGCCAGATCCATTTTAGCAGTATGAAACTGTACTCATAGTTGTGAATAAAAATGTTAGCAATATATATATATATATATATAATCTTTTGTCCCTCTGTATTCTACATTGGTCAAACTGACAAGGCCTTTCGCCTTAGATTCAACAATCATACAAGTAGCATTAACTTGAACAGACCCGGCTCTCTCGTTGCCAAACATTTCAACTCTCCCGGTCATAATCTTTCGAACCTCAAGTTCACCATAATAGAAGGCAACTTTAAATCCCCTGCAAGAAGACTTCTCAGGGGAGACTGGATTGATTATATCACGTGGTACGAATAAAGCCGACTCCCTTAACAAAGACATCCTTTCCTCTCCAATCTACACTATTTTAGCAGTAATTTGCCGGTGTATTTTCGTTTTCTGTGCCATTTAGTAGTTTAACTCTTGATTCATCCGAAGAAGGACAAAGTTGTCCGAAATATTATGGACAGAATAAATTTGTTGGTATTTTATCTGGCATCACTGTGTTTATCTGTTTATTGTTATTGTTTATATATATATATATATATCTACCCCCTCCCCTTACCCACTCACACAGCTTACCCCTAATTGAATGTAGCTACATGGTTGGCAAAGTTATAAGCACGTGGTTCTGAGGACCTGCGTTCAAATGATGCAGAATTTATACTGATTTGATTGATAAACCATATAGTTTAATGTTATCCAAAAGAAGGTGATGAGTCACAGTTTCAAGTTTTGCGAGATGACTACCAGAAGTAACTAGTATTGCAGTTTAATTTTAATTTGTTGAAACCAGGTGAGTATACATTAGGAGCACTGCGGGTGAAAGCGATAAAGCAATGTAGACAACAAAATGAGCACTGGGACGAAAGCCGAATAACTTGGACAAGATCGCAATGACGTAACGTCATTAATGATTGGATAGGGGGCGACATCCACTTCCTTTTGTTCATTGAATGGATACAGAAAGTTGATGTATGCTATGCACAGAAGTGTGTACATTTATAATTATGGTATTTTACCATTGACGTGTGCTGAAGGTTACTTCTGGACTACGAGAGCGGTAAGCATGAAACAAATGAAGTTGGAACTTAATATTTACTGTGAGCCTTAAAACCATGTTATGTCTATTTGCACCTTGGCGTCGATTAAGATCGTAAAATAATGACATTTATGGCACGTGATCGTTTTATTGTGATACGGTTTACGATACACCTCACTAGTCAGTGAAAAAGAAATGAGACAAGATTAGCCTTTGCATGAAAAACCGGTAATCTTTAAAGGCCAGAAAGAAGGATTATTTCAGCATTACGACCATATCGTCTGTAAATACCCTTACATATATAAGTCTGCCTGAAGGTCGGGGGTTCGAATCCTGGCCGGGACATACTAAAGACTTTAAAAGTAGAACCTACTGCCATTGTGCTTGGTGCTCAGCGTAATCAATGGAGTAGGGAAAACAAGCCAGTGAGCCACAACTGGAAAAAAGGCCGTGGCCGGCCCGACTTAAACCAATTGGCTACAAACTGACCCGTAAAAACTCATCTACTAACTACATATATAAGTCTGCATAGACCTATAATGTATCATCATCATGTATATGCAAATGAGCAAAATAAAAGTATCAATGTGAAAGCCAAAGAGACAAACACAATATTTTTCAGGGCATTATCTTAATGAATTGTAAAATACCTCGAGATTCTTTTGTTTTATCGGGATTCAATATCCCATTAGCTTGATCAAACTCACTGTGCTCATGGTTATGAAGGCATTCAACTTAGCATATCTTGATCAAATTCATCATAAAAGTTATTTACAAGCTTTTTTTCTTTCGTTTTCTTGTGAATTACAATTAATTTATTTTTTTGAATGTCGCAAGAGCGTAGGAAGCGGGGGCTGGGGCGCAAGCCCAGCGAAATTTGTGGGGGCGGAAGTATGCTTCAGCCCCCCACTTTCCAAGTACAAAACCCCTTATTTGTCTCTTCAGTAAAAAATGTCAAAAATGTGCAGTAATTTACGTTATTATTGGTCCAAAATGATGCACAGCCAAATTGCATCTAAGGACCCTCAAACATCCAAAACATTTCCAAAGGTGAGGGGGACATCCCTCCCCTTAGACCCCTCCCAGGACGGCGATCCGAAACAATGTTCAGCCCCAGCCTCGAACAGATTCCCACGCCTATGGAATGTCGTTTGGCATATAAAGCTTTTCGTTTTAAAAAGTTTCATTTCTGAAATATTGACAATACTTCAAAATATGTGACAAGCTTGTTTATTACTATGTTATTTGCAAACAAAAGCCCACTGATTTCTATGAGGGGCAGAAAAAATTTGCGCGCACTTTTAATACAAAATGCCACAAATTAAGTTTGCGCGCAAAATAGCTCATATTCCACCTGAATAGGCCCACGCCTCGTACGTTCATGTTTGCGACAATTTCCCCGGCCTTCCAGCAATTCATGAGTGTGATAATTAAGCAAATAGCTGTTTCGTACGCTTTTATTACATTTTCTTTTTATGTGTAGCATTGTCCAAGGTATGGTGATAATGCTAAGTGATATAGGATGGGCTTATGATCTATGGCTTTGTGTCTCCACCAAAAATTTATTTTAAATGCCCTCCCACCCTAACCTTAGACCTAAACAGAAGTATACACACAAAATCACAATGTGTACAATGACTTTTATATGACTTAGCCACCTCCAAAAATAAACATCTGATGCCCCTCCTATCCGCAGTTGTACACATTGCCCACTGTTGGTTGAATGCAAAATCTGCTACGTTCCCTTGACATTAGCCTGAATTCGTTTGGGGAGATATTCACAATTGAAAGGTTAACGCATTTTCATTCACTTAATATTATTTACACTGGCGGTATCAGCATGCAGTAATAGACATGTTATACTGATAATGAGACACAGTTTAGTCTGGTTCAACAGCTTTGATGTTCATAGGTAAGCTAGACAACAACGTACACGATTACGTAAATACACACACACACACACACACACAAACATGAGTGTAGGCTCTGTATTCTTTAAGAAATCAACAAGTCATAAATCCCTGTTTAAGGTCAAATAAAGTCGAATATGGAGAAAGATAGCTACCATTCAAGATCGGAAAGTTATGGATCAAACGCTCACCGATAGCGTTTCTAAAATTTACATCTTAATGCTCGCCCAGGCTCTGCCACAATTGGCGACAATTAGTGTACTTTGCCTGGCCAAAATTAATTCTCTCCACCAAAATCAAACAGAAGAATTAGTTGACAAGCAATAATAAAATTTGCTTACCTCTCTAATGAGTCAGTTAGTAGCTATCTGAATTGACTTCAGTGATGTTCCCACTTCGAATTTGCACAAACTGAAGTAGGTCCAAGGGTAACTTTTTCGTAAAATACAGATGGCCATAAAACGGGTATATTGCATTTATAAAGTCATTATGGAAATTATACCAAGCCATAAAGAACTCAAATGGTGCTATATATATTGATTAGGAAATATATATCTGATGCACTGATTACAAGTGTTAGTCTGAAGTCCTTTAACCTAATGATCTTTTCAGTAAATATGTTCTGCTATAACACAACAAACTTACAAATTCAAAACCTGTTAACAGCTTGATTTTGCACTTAGCCCCCCTTGTTAATGTCATCAATTAAGAGAGACTTTTATTCTTTTGACAATTCTTGCAAATCTTCAGCTGTTTATGCATTGTTTTATATGACGTCGTCAACCGTATGACGTCAACAATAACACCCGTGGAACCGTAGCATAGACTCAGACGAACAAATGTTAGATTGATTGATCGATCGATCGATGGATTGACAGATAGATTGATTGATGGGTTGATTGACACAGTAATTGATTCATTGATCGATTAATGGGTGTTTCACTTTGGTTTCATTACGCTATAAAATATTAACCTATAATAAAAATTCAGCAAGATTACTCCACGAAACAAAGATTTTTATTGGTTTTTTTTAAACATTCAAAAGGGTAAATTCGGTTAACTCTAAGAGCTATAATACGCCTAAAGCCATTTAAAAAAGTATAAAGCAATTATAATACAATGAATGAGGTAAGAAATGAGTAAAGGAACATAAAACACTTAAGGATTAAGAAATAGGATCAAATAAAATGAAAACAGAGAGATAAAGAAAAATAAAAGCACAAAAAGGTGACTATATTGGCATTGAAAGTAGAAATACGTATCTGGATGAAACTCATGCCTTTATGCTTAAAGACACATTCTAGCATATATGACCACAATTTCCAGGTTATAGGAGACTAAACCATGGCGGTTGAAACCTGATACGAGCCGAGATCACCAAAGCTATGCAATTTTAAAATATAAGCATAAAACACCACACTGTAAAAAATGTGCGTACCTGCACAGAAGAAAAAAAAAGAACAACAGAAGATAACGGAAAAAGTGCTGTCAATTAGTTTCAAAAAATTGGCAGCACTTTATCCGTTTTCCTTTTGTACTTCTTTATTTTTTCTTCTGTAAATGTACAGACATCTTAGACATTTTTTAGAGTGCACAACTATTCACTCCATTTACTGTTACAAAAGCACCAGGGAATCACAAAAGTTTTTGAGTAATCTACTAGCTTTGCCTTGTCCTAGTGCAGACCTTGACCAGCTAGAAACTCCAGCCCACCCTCATTAAAAACTTCCTCGCAGAGCCCATAGATAAACATCGGCCATATCTCTTTCTCCCTAACCGTCTTTTGATTAGAAGATCACAAGGTAGGCCGAGTAAGTCTAGGA
>WURT03657625.1:0-18476 GCA_009936505.3 Holothuria glaberrima
CATTTAGCCTGTTGAACGCGAAAAGGTCGCTAACGATATTAAGCTTGCTATTGAAACGGATTACGCCGTTGTTTAACGTCTTGCTGTGCGCGGCTACTTCTTATCACGCCGTTGTTAACCACCCTCACCACGTTGCTACTTAAAATTACCCTGTTATTACCAAAATTTACCACGCTGTTGTTGATAATCACTCCGTTATTACCTTAATGTACATCGCTGTTACTAACGATGACGCCGTTAATGACGAACTTTGCGTAATTCGCGTTCCATATGTAGGGAAGGATTTCATTGCCAGTGAACATTATGCAGTATGTGGGCTGCAGTCCATGTAGTCGGGTGGACATAGGGTTTGACCCTAAAAATATTCCTACAGGTGAGTTTTATAGAGTTTGTATTAGTTGAGTTGTATAATGTACCCAGGAAAAAATCCACCAAAATCTACCAATGAAAAGTGCCAAAATTAGGTCAAATCCAAAATGGCGGCTTTTTAAAGACCTTTCCCCGAATTTACCTCGAAAAGGTGTGTGTAACGTAGGTTTTGTTAGCATATTTAAGCTTGAAAATGTTTTTATTGCTGTCTTGGACAAAATATTTCAGATTTACTTGCAAACAACACAGTGATGACGCGATAGTGACGTCAATGACAACTTTCCATTGAAGGTTTGAATGCCTTCGTACAATGGTTCTGTTAGCTGAAGATGAAGACATAACTTGTACACTTTCAAGGGTTTAATATAAAACTGAATGGTCCTTGTGACATGTTTAGTGCTGAATCTCAAGGGGTTCTGAAGTGACAGACCTCAGAAAAGTTTTGCACATGTTCTCAGGAAGAAAGGTGCAAGCGCATTTCGTGGTATGTTGAAAGTTGATAGCTTTTCACAGAAATTAGATCAATGGCTGAAAATTCTTATGTGGAGTGATTTATAGCTATATAAACAGAATTTGGTATCAAAGTCCCATTACTCATCCCATATCTAGAAACATGGGCATTTGAAATGTTATGGGCGATTCCATCACTAACAGACCGACATTTGGAAGACATTTTTGAAAGTTTCTGAGCTATATGAGGGCAATTTCATAAATTAGGGTACCAGTGGTATGAAAATGTTTTGTGGGAACTTTCTTGTCATTTTAATCAACATGGTCATTCCTGTGCTTTTATTTTGCCATCATTATTAAGTTAGTTACATAGTTCATGCAAAATTTGCATTGTGAAAATAAATCTTCATAATTTTGATAAAAAATGAGCCAAAATTAGGATTTTTTTGTGCAAAAATTATGACATTAAGAGTTACCATTTAAAAAGCTGGATTTTCCCTTTATTTTAGGCTTTCCTTGTTCATTTTTGCAACAAAATTGTTGAAGACATACCAATTGTGACAAAAAAAACCCTGCTCTATAAAAATATTCACATATTCCCATCAGCATGGTTTGGCAAAAAAGAGGTTCCTCGTGTAAACTTTGATGTCCCCCTTTACAGGAGGAACATCTGTACCCTTCTTACAATAGTATTGTCTATATAAAGTACTCCAATTGTTTTAAGTTTTATGAGTTTTGATGCCTGCACATAGCTTTATGCATGTAAAAATTTGTACAGGAATATTTCGACAAAAAAGCACAAAAAGGAATATTTTCAATTTCCACACAATGATTTGGTGTCCCCTAAAAAGTTTATGTCGGGAACTTTAAAGATGAAAAAAAAAAACATATTCTCCAAACTTACCATGTTTTACTTTTTTAGCTAAGTTATTATGTTTTCATAAGGCTTTTAACGTACAATTTGTAGAAGTTTGCCAACTTTTTGAAATTTGGAAATAGCAGGTATTTTCAGTTTGGTGTCCCCTTACCCTCTTTATACGAGGAACCCATGATCTTGCACTGTGAAATTGACATAAGGTGATGAACAGAGTAAAAAATAGATTTTTTAGAATCAAATTATGAAAATAATTTTAAGGAAACACATAAATTATAAGAAACAGATCCATACATGTTTTTAATGTGATTTAAGTATTTTGGTGTCCTCCTTTACATAAGGAACCAATATTTTTCCATAAATAAGGCCAATTTGAAGATGTACACAATTCCTGCACCTGTGAATGGGACTAAACATCTTTTTCAAACAAATTAGCATATGTAACAAATTAAAAAATGGTGTCTTATAGAAAATGATTATTCATGAATCCAGGCCTAAAAATGTCATGTCATAGTTTGGTACCATACCCAAATTTATGGAATCACCCTATATCTAATGAACTGAACTGAAGGCAATGATGATCATTTCTACTAATTGATGTAAACAGTGGACCTACACAATGACCCAGTATGGACAGATCTGCTGTGTTATATACATGAGAAATAATCACCTAACAGTGCAGTAACAGACTGACATTTATGCAACCCTATCATTGGCATTGCTATGTTCATCCTTAAAATGCTGTGTAAGTGGATATCCATTGGATAACTGTTACCACCTGTACTTTATGCAAGGGAATGTACAACAAAAAAAGAAGATGAGTTTGAGACTGTCATGCATGTTTACTGCACTGTCATGCCTTATGTGCTAGGTAACAGACTGACATGTTCTGAATTTATGGAAAAAGGTCATATGCATGTAAGGAACAAACTGTTTATTCAAAATTGACAGCAAATACAAAAACCATGTTAGCAATGACAAAATTCAACCAGAGCCATCTCAGTAACTATGAAACATTCTTAAAATTGGTATACCACTGTGTATTTATCTTCTTGGTGCAGAATTGTCATGCTCATGCAAAACATCAATGATACAATTGATAGACATTACATTCATTTATGAAACTTAAAAGCAAGTACATAGAAACTGAATGAATTGAACAATAACCAGTTGACAAACTTTTCAACTGAATACCTGGGCATCCAAATGAAAACCAGGGCAAATATGGGGGGTACCTGTATTGAAGTTTGCACCCCTTTACTACTAAAATATGTGCACACATGATAGAAAACTTGTTTTTGTTTGATGTCCATCCCTAAATGCCTATCTATCTAATTCAGTAGTCCAATTATTTTTTCCTTCTCTGTGAACCAACATGTTTTTCTTTTACCCTAAACCTGGGTATGGAAAAGGGGTAAAAAAGAGCAGATCCTCATGTTATAATTACATATGTGCCAACATGGTTTAGCCTACAGTAACATACTATAGGTCCATACTCTGTACCATACATACTACAGTATGCAATCATCCACTACTACTGCAATGATACTGTGTTTTCATGCTTTCTTACTGTACCGACTTCTGAAGGTACAATAATACTTCATATACTTTTGTTATGTTAAGGAGTAAATAACTGAATAGTTGAAAGATTTTGTTAATATTTTTTATATTCCATTAAAAAAATGAGATTGTTTTTTTTTACCCCCAGTATTTTTTTTACCCAGATCATGGATATTTGTAGGGGTAAAAAAAAAATTTTGCAAATTTTTGCCTTAATCTTTTCCAAAAGTCATGTTTTTTTTATCATTATGTTAAAAGATGTTTCCACTGAGCAGTTGATGAGAATAAAGTATGTTAAGAAACCATACAACTGTCACTTTATACACTTAGGTTTAGGGAAATGGTTTTTATCTCAATACATGTTACTGTGAGATGTATTGAGATTTTGTCACACTAGCCGGTCACTAGCTGTAGCTAATATTCTTTTCAGCATTGTCACATTAGTGATTGTTTACACTTTTATTTTGAAATTTTGGCCCATAGTATAAAAATGCAGTATTCAGGATTTGAACTTGATATTTTTTTCGGGATATTTTGGCTGATTAGTAAGCAGCAGCTATTCAAAATGAAAATGGATGTACAGCATCCAATTGCTGGTTCCCATAATGCTTTGCGTTCATTTTATGTTTAAACACGATATCTTGAGGTGGGAAGCTTGGATGAATGTCATACGTAGTATGTAGATGTGTTATGGTCAGAGGAAGAACCCTATCATTTTTGGTGGGGGTCAAAGGTCATCTGGGGTAACTGAGGTCAAACTCTGAAAACCTTGTTAACACCTTATCTCGAGGTAGGAAACTTGGATGAATGTCATACGTACAGTAGTATGTAGATGAATTACAATAAGAGGAAGAACCCTATTGTTTTTGGTGGAGGTCAAAAGTCATCTGGGGTCACTGGTGATCAAACCCTGGAAATCTTATTAACACGATATCTTGAGGTAGGAAGCTTGGATTAATGTCATACTTAGTATGTAGATGCATTATGGTAAGATTAAGAACCCTATAGTTTTTGGTGGAGGTCAAAGGTCATCTGGGGAACAGGGGTCAGACTCAGAAAACCTTGTTAACAATATCTCAAGGTAGGAAGCTTGGATGAATGTCATACTTAGTATGTAGATGTGTTATGGGGAGACAGAGTCCGTCAAAGTTCATCTGGGGTCACAGGGGTCAAACCCTGAAAACTTTGTTTAAAACAGGATATCTTGAGAAGTTAGATGAGGTTTTACGGCTCAGTTTGTAACCAAATAGTTTAAGTCAGGCAGGCCACAGCCATTTTTCCAGTTGTGGCTCACTGGCTTGTTTTCCCTACTCCATTGCTTATGCTGAGCACCAAGCACAATGGCAGTAGGTTCCATTTTTAAAGTCTTTGGTATGACCCGGCCAGGATTCGAACCCACGACCTTCCGACTGCAAGTCGGATGCTCTAGATATCTTGAGAAAGGAAACTTGGATAGATTTCATACTTAGTATGCAGATGTGTTACGAGAACCCTTTTTTTTTGGTGGTCAAAGGTCATCTGTGGTCACAGGAGGTCAAACTCTGAAAACCAAGATCTTTATTTGGGGTCACTACAGGTCAAAAGAGAAAATTTCCCAAAATGTTTATCTGGGCAACCCACATGTTTCCCGAGAATTCCCAAGATCATCATCTGGGGTTACCAGAGGTCTAAAAGGAAGGATTGCCAAGATTTTTTACCTGAGGTCGCCAGATGTCAAAATGCAAGAATTCCCAAGATCAAATGTGAACACAAACTGTATTTTGAGAACACGTCAAGATAGCATTTGACCAGTGACTGAAAGAAAGGGGATAACATGGCTATATTTGGAATCATCGAAACCTCAATGCATTTTTGCATTCTGGTTTAGTTGTATAATTATTTTCATGTTTTTGGTATTTTTCCATTTTTGGTGGAAAATCTTTCCCGGGCGGGACAGTGCATTTGACCGTGAGTGCTGGGCGCAAATAAGGAGTGATGAGCGACCCTACTGTTGCTAGAACCCTAATGAGAACTACCATCATATCCTTAATTTTCATCCTAAAAAATGTTTGACTGTATTGAGATACAGCAGCATTGCTGCTCTAGTTTATATTTTACCCCTTCTTGCTATATACCAAAGATACTGGAAAATATATACATGTACTACAATATATACATGTGCAGTATGAAAGCAGGTCAATTGGTAGGCCTATATGTTGTGTAAACACCACACTCTTCTGACTCAAGGGGGAAAAAAGAGAAAACAAACAAGTCCAAACGTCTGGAGACCAATTCACGACTCTGGAATATATAAGAGCTTGACAGATAAATTAATTTGAGTCACATCAGCACGTGATAAAGTAGGAAAAATCGTACCTAAATTGGCTTTACACTCTTATACACATTATACACTCCGAGCAACACTCATCCCTACATATTTTCTTAGAAGATGCTAACATACACCATGTTATTTCCATAAAAGTTCAATAAATTAGTGTAATTTGTGTTCTTTCATAACTTAACTCGATAACAGAGGTGAGTAATTCCTACTGAATAAATTTATTTGCACAGTTCTCCAATTATCTGTGTCGTTTAGTCTGTCAGTCTGTTACCATTTCACCCATAGAATTCTTTGGGAATAAAGAAGAGAATTCTGATCTTTCAATGACAGATTACAACTCCTAATAAATACAGAGAATACAAGGCACAGAGTTCCAATGATATCTTGTAAGGAATACAGAAAACTTTTTAGATTTTTTCGGCAACAGACTGACATCACAATAATCACATAACTTTAACTCTTTCTCAGGAAACATGCCATTTCTTTACTTTTCACCTGAATGGTAAATTTAACAACAGTACTACTGCAACACAGTACTATATATGCAAGAGAAAAATTTGGGGTTATTTTTTCAAAATTACTTGTTAGAATACTGACAATACACAAGTCTAATTTTTTGCGTGTTCTTTTATGATTTTCTCTTCCAAAATACCTGTTTGTGAAACCAGAGACATATCTGTTCAAAATGATAGCAAGTTTTTTACAGTTAGACAAACATAAAATTTTCACCCTTTGGTTGACGTTTTCATGGAATTACCCTTTTTTTTACTTCTAAATGTCATTTTCCTAATTTTATGGACTTGTGGGCTCTTTCCTAATGGTCTAAATAATTTAGCTAATTTAACATTGTTTCAGGTTTTTAATCGAGAGGAAGCATAATCATTCAGTGTTTCTAATGATTTAGTGACTGACATCCAAAGTTGATTACTTCAAAATATTTGAAGGTGAGGTCTCATTACCCAGTCAGCCATACACGGCCAGTCTCTGCAGGGCTGACGCAGGGCCATGGAAGGTCTGCTGGCCGTGCGCAACATTGCATGATGGATAAAACTTTTCAACCAATCAGCATCCCAGCCAACGGCAGATCGCCGGCGAACCACTGGAAATTTTTCCGATGAGCTGCCGATGGGCCGACCAAATTTTGCAGACTGGGCAGTCGCCAGCAAAGGGACATAGGAAGGGCAAAAACAACTAAAACTGTCCTGAAAGTTACCTTTAAAGTTAACCTATTCCTTATGAAATCAAGTATTTTAACCGTTAATGTCATAATTACTTCCAAATTTTAAAATCCCATTTTGATGTTCAGATACCAAACTATTTATACATAACTGATTATTAATTTTCTGTTATACTTTATATACTATGTTTTAACCTCTAAAAGTTCACTTGCAGTGTTACTCAAATTTTTTTTTCTTTTTTTTTTTTTTGAACTTAAAAAGTCAAAACTGTTTCTTAAATCTCATTACCATGACTATTTGACTGATAATTTTTAGATTGAGTCTATATTTGGACTTTTCATTGCAAACTTTTGACTTTGAAATCACAATTTTAACTTCCGAAGGTGCTTTTTAAACATTAAAATTAAAGCTTTGGATTTTCATATCCAAAAAATAATATAAAAAGGCAATCAAAAAGTCCAAGTTACAGTATGTGACTGAAACTTAATATTTTATACTGAAGTCAACATTATGAGGTCAGAAGTTCCTAAAATTGTAAACTTTATAGGCAAAGTTATATCATACAGTACTAGACTAAAAAAGTCAATTTTACACCCTTTGGATTGTTTTTCCTCCCAAGGACCTATGCTACAGTAACGAGCTTTATAAGGTCCTGTTTTATAATGTTCGATGCCATGTATTCTACTGTCGATGGCACAGAAATAATTTAAGTACCGTATGTGTTGGCTATAGAGTACCTCTTTAATAAAACGGTACTTGCACTTAACACAATGATAGCCTATCATAAGGACCTCACCTAGCGTAAACCCTACAGGGATAGCCGCATAACATATATACAGCAAACAGCGCTGCTACTACTTTGAACTTTGGGAAATTATTTCTCAGAAAGAGGAAAAGCACACCTTCATGACAATCAATTGTGTGAAAATGGAAATATTCGAATAATAAACAATTAACAACCCTAAACCAACTACTGAACAGTCACTACCATGTTGAATTACATGAAAACTAATGCTCTTTTTAACCTTCTTGAAATAGACATGGACAAACCAGGGGTAGCGCAAGATGGAGTCAGGGGACATGGCCCCATGGAGGAAGACTGATCTCAAGGAACTTTTCCAATTTTGATGGGGGGACTTAATAGGCACAATAAAATAAAAAAAAAATAATAAAAAAAAATAAAATGAAGAGGTCCAGTCCCCCCTCCCCATGACTATTTACTAGAATTTGCTCTCATTTACATCATAAAAAGCCGAAAAAGCCATCGATAAAAAGCCAAAAATTTTCCAGTTCTTTAGATTTTCTTTCCTATCCAGAAAGCCAAAATGAGATCACTCAGTTATCTCACTTCAGATATCATGTTAATAAGATCAAAACCTTTTGAAATCTTGTGACTCTTTCACCTCCACTTAAACAAATAGGGATCACCTACCCTATGGCCATCTACATGCTACTGTAAATATGGAAAATCCACTGGCCAAGTGTGAAATACCCAACAGTTATTCTCCTTAAAGTACCATGTTTACAAGTGTTTGACCTTTTGTAATGCCAAATGACCTTTGAACTACACAAAAAATGATAAGGAACATCCACTCAATATTTGCAATCTACACGTGGGGTATTAGATCCCTCACATCCTTCTTGAGATATTGTTTACAAGGTACTGACCTTTGGACCTCTTGTGACTCCAAATGACCTTTGTCCTCTACCAAACACAATAGGGATCATTCACTTAGTATGGGCAATCCACATGCTAACTATAAGAACCCTCACAGTTACCCTGCTTGTTATGATTGTGTTTACAAGCAAAGCATCGCATACACACATACGCACACACACACTATATCACCATCGCATAGATTCCTTACCTGCCTTCGGAAAGGAATCAAAAACCAAAAACTTTCAAATTCTCTCAAAAGAAACCAAACATTTTCAACGCACTTCGACTGCCAACCAGCCAACCAGTCTCCCTTGTAAAGTGTTCAGGTTGCAACCCCCTCCCCCATGTCAGAGAGCTTGTCCCTCTGTCTGGCAAATCCTGGGGCTATGCACCCCTGGAATAACCTGTGGAAGGACCAAACCACAATTTTGGTCCTCTCTCCAGTGAGTTTAATATTCAACTTGCTTGCTATCTACATTTCAAAAATTGTGTAAGAAATAACACTATACTCCTGGAAACCTAAATGCAAACTAGAGCACCAGTGTGCAGACACTCATACCTTCAACCAAGGGTCCCTGGGTTGTTGTATTTACTAGTGTAAGTGTCATATGAATTTAAATGACCTAAAATGACTTTTGACCCCAAGCCTGACTTAGACAATGCGTCTTTCTTAGTTGGTATTATTTTGCGTAACTTAATGCATGCTTCAGAGTTGTCGCAAGTAAAAAAGCCATGGCAACACATACAAAGGCCCGCAGTACCAAGAAGTTGCTGCACCACGTTGGTCCCTGCATATTACCACAGAAAGCAGTTTGTATGATTTTAATGATTATAGAAAATGTGATTGACTTAAAATGTGACAGCACAACCTGCAACCACTCACACAATTGGCTCTTTTGCATTAATTGTAGTTACACAGGATATCTTTACATAGAACCACTTAAGAAAGTTCTCACATAGTTTGTAAGTATTTTGACTTACGAAAAAGTTGCACATATGTTAGTGAATCCTGCTCCATATCACTAACCAAGCATCAGTATGACAGGCTGTCAACTCTGTTTAACATTAATTGAAAGAAAGGGTTAAGTATTTTGCCATATTTCACAAGATGGACCCTAGGTCCATCTTGGGCCTTTGACCCAAAATTCCTGAAGACCCTGAAGGTACCACTAACAGTGTATCATTAATGACAAACCTCAGAATTGTTCAAGAGAATCAGTAGGAGTACCCAATTTGTAGAATTTCATATAATGGGCCATAGGGCCCACATTGGACCTTGGACCAAAACTTCCAGAATACCATAAACAGATCACTAATCAAGCATCATTATAACAGGCCATCAACTCTGTTTAACAATAACTGGAGGTAAAGTTAATCACTTTGCAATATTTCACAAAATGGACCCGACGTCCTATCTTGGGCCTTGGACCCAAAATTCATGAACACCCTGAAGGTACCACTCTCAGAGTATCATTATAAACCATCATTGTACAAGAGAATCTGTAAGAGAAGAAACATTTTGAAGGATTTCATAAAATGGGCCGTAGGGCCGGCCCACATGGGACCTTAGATCAAAAATCTCTGAAAAATCCAAATGGTCCACTAACCAAGAAACATTGTGTCCAAGTTTTAAAAAAATCCATGAAAGCATATGGGAGGAGAAGCATTTTGAACAGTTGTGGACAGATCGACAGAGTGATGCCTTGTGATCACAATAGCTCACACCGGCATGCTGGCATGCCCCCGTGAGCTAAGAACCAATGTTTTTTATATTGCATGTATTCTATTGTTGGCAAAGAACAGTCCCTTTTGGTGGTTTTTGTGACTTTAGTGTAAGATCTCCCAAAAACTGTTTAATTCTCACTTGTATGAATTTTTATGAGTTTGAGCTACATTTTTTCACAAATCTACCCGACTAATGAGTAGTAATAGCTGAGGGGAGTAGGGCTAATTATAGATTCACAAAACAGATAGGTTTTGGGTAAAATTATAATATTCCTGCCTTGGTTTGTGCCAATCCTCACATGGATTTTCCACAAACAGGAATGCCATCAAAATTTCAAAATCATTTTAATTGAATGAAATTGATTCTTTTGATAGACCTATTTATTAGCATTATACAGTATTAATAATATAAGGATGTTTCCATACTACATGCATTTTGTTCACAGAAGGAAACTCAAACTAGTCCATACCCAAATAGCAAGTTTATAGTAGGCGATATTAGTGATTATACACTAACTAGACCATGGACACATTGAATTTATTGCACATACTGTCACACAGTAAAGTCTGAGATGGAATGCAGGTATTCCGAAGCTCCTGTTTATTAACTAATACTAAAATTCCAAATGAAATGATTCCAGTTAATTTGAATGTCAATGTATACCAGTGAGAATTTAGATCTAGACAAGTCAGCACTTCCAACAATGTAGATGTTGCATTAATAATTAATGTAAATAATCACTAGAAATGGTGTGAGGCACAGATTAGATGTAGCATTGTGTGATTCATTCAATAGTTTAATGGGTTTTCTACTTTTTCAGTTTCAAAGGGGAGAAAATGAGGTGATGTCATGCACCCTGAGGATGGATTTTCCAGCAACAGGTGGGTTTTCAGACAGTTACAAGACTACAGATTTCTTATCATACTTGTAATTGTACTGTAAGTTTGTATGAAGCAAAGGGGAACACATGGACCATTAATTGTAGCACATGCTGGTAATTTCGCCATTACTAATATGATGCATCTTCTGAGAACCCAAAATCCCGTTGGGTGCCTATCTGGGCCAGGCCCATCTAACCAAGGGGGGTTGAGGGGAGCTAATCCTCTCTGAAAATATTTTCACCCTGCTAGAAAGTTTCAAGTTGCCAATGATGTAAAAGAGGGATTTGCATCACCCCAAGTATGACTTTAACTTGGTGGTAAGCAAAAGTCTCAGTTGGTGACTACTCGTTGATTGACATCAGAGTTAAAATTCAAAAGATGCAGAGCAGCTCATATTACACAGTGTGCACTGAGTGTTTTGATTATCCATTAGGGTCTTGTATACTCACCAGGATATGGCCTTAAGCAATAAACAGACCTGCCAACCGTTCCGATTTTATAGGAATTAAGATTTTTGAGTCCGTACATAACAAAAAATTGGAATGTTCCCATTTCTAGCACACACCCAAAAATAGTACAAGAAATATCCTTTTAGCATAATTATTTAAAATGCATGGTTTTATGGATCATGCACCTCATTAATTAATGATTCGTATTATCGAACTTGTAGGGACTTACATTTATATGTAAACACTATGACCAAGACTTCAGTATTATATACATGAGACATCTGGCGTGTGCGCTAAAATGTCTCAGGATACGTGTACTGACAGTACATTCTGTAACGATTGTTGTAGTTTATGCTTTACATAGCATCACAGCTGCGCCTACGGACAGACCACAGTCTGTGTGGCCCCTGCGGTGGTACATAAACGATGTGCCATACATAGTGCATGTTTGTTTGATAACCAGTGGGACTAATCGCAATGCTGTTGTTTGAGATTAAGAAGCATGAAAAAAAATTGTTGAAGATCAAACAAAGTATGACAGTGTTCAATTTTGAACGGAAGACCAGCAACAAAGATTTTGAGCATTAAACTTTGGGCAGTAAGCTGCTAGCCTGCAAGCTTTTTCGGTACCGTAGTTCGCTTTATCATAACAGTAATGTAGCAAAAGTGCGCCATAGCCAAATAGCTCATGATGTGTGCCGTCTAGCCTAGACTAGACCTGAACTTAACAGTTAAATCGAGGTCTAACTTTTGAACTACGAAAGTCACTGAGATCATAAAATAGGTTGGAATTTTTATGTGAAGTTTTTTCTGAATACATTGCATAAACCCCGCCATGGCCCCTTTCACTTGGGCCTAGGCCTAAATGTAGTTTGTGTTAAGTGTGTAACAATTATGACTGAAATTAGCATGCAGCCTAACAGTAACAAGTAACATCATCTGAAAGTTTTATTTTGTGCACTTATAATGCAAAAAGGGACATAGTCAGCACTGCTGTGGAATGTTAGTTCTAAGTTCAATTTGCTTGCATTATAGACTCACAAAACCTTAGCCTTATCACTGTGATGGGGGGTGTTGATTTTTGCATTTTTGTTTACAATTCCTCCAGACATACCAATTAATCCTCCAAATTTTTTAAAATACAGCCTAAAAAAATTGTTATTTTTCATATTTAAAAATATGATACCAATTCTTTAAATGTGCCACCATTTTGCATATAGATTATTTAAACTTCAAAAAATTTCCAAAGGGGTGGGGGACGCCCCCTTCCCTTTCAACTGGCAGATTCTCAAAAATTGCGCCGCTGTGTTCCTATTTCTAGTTTTCAAATGTTGGCAGGTCTGAATAAACTATGCTTGTGTCTGCACAAAGGAGAAGGTAAAGACACTTTTGGGCATGTCTAGAACTAACTTAGTTGGGAGAATTGGAACTGTCTGGGATGAGAATATTTCCTCTTTAATATATTTTTACACATTTGGCCCCAATGAAAATTTTTTACCCCCTCGAAGCCATTTTGCCCCCCTTCAGTACCTTGTCAGGGTACAGACCTGGTCTGGGCAGGTCTTCTGACATAGTTTATCAGGGCATGCGTTATCCTCTCACACCTTGCTCTCCCCTCTTCCTGCTCTGAAAGGTTGTGCAGTGGTGCATGTCAAACACAAACAATAGTCTGTGGTATACCTTGCAACCCAAGTAGTTCTACTGTTGATCAGTTGTGGTCACTAGTGCTTTGGAAGCTAAGTTTGCACAAGAGATTAAAGTACAGAGATAGACTCCCAGGAAGAGGGGGGGGAGGAGGTGGAGAGGGCTGCAGAGGTGCAACTTATGGCCAATGGGTCCTCTAGTGACGTGCATACGGCAGCTGAACAGAAGTTTTGGAACAATAAAGATGGTTACAGGTTGGTTCAGGAGAGAAACAGCTGCAAATGGCATAGCATTTGAACCCTTGACCGTCCTTGGTATGTTATGTTGAATACGACTTGAGATGTGGAAGTTGTGTGTAGCATCTCCTGTGGCAGCCATCCACATTTTGTATGCCACATATTACATCAAGTCAGAAAAATAGAGGCACAACATGACTTTGTCAAACTGGTCTTATTGTCTTTGCATAAAAATGTTTATGATATAAAAATGCAACATTGATCATAATGCAGAGCAACATTTAAGTGTGGGGCTATACCTTTAAATAGTCTGAGGGCTAAAAAAATATTATATTGGGGGCATTATATGACTTCATTAGAAGCAACAAAATTTCCCGGAACCAACCCACCAGCTTTTTCCTTTTCTTTTACTTATGGGTATTATGAACAACCAGCATATGTTGGAAATTTTGGCTTATTCTGTAGTGTCAAAATGATCTGCTGAAATTTGCACAATTAAGGGTTCAAAGGCTATCCTCTTTAACATAGGACAGCCTTTGAATACAACTACAAGTACACTACTAGTAGGCTAATTAAAACATAACTACGGTGGACCCTTTGGCCTTCACCCATTTATAGACCATTAAGCTTTCACTATTCAGTGATTGTTTCATTTAAGCCACTTTTGTTTTATATGTTCCAAAGATAAATAGTTAAATAAATGAACTTAAATAAATAACAAATTTCATAAAAGCTGGTATGAGTAAAATCTTGTGTTCTGTATATCAAAGGGCAAGTTTTTTTTTATTTCAATTCATTCATTTTTCTTCATTTCATTTTGACTTTTGCTTATTTCCAATCGTTCTGTTGAAGATTTGAATTGTTAAGAGAACAAAGGGTGGCTACATGCTGTTCAGTATTTACGATAGTTTTTACAGTTCACTCTTTTTTGTGTATTTTGTTGCATGCTGCTTGCATTAATATTCAAAATGCAAGTAAAAGTTACTAAACACCAACATTTCTTGCAGGTTTAAAATGTAAATAATTGTGACATTTCCCTGAAAATGCAAAACTCAAATTCTAAGTAAAGATTAAATTATCAGAAAAAATAGTGTAACCTAAGAAATTACTCTGTATCTTTTAAAATTCTGGAGGAAAGATTAGCATGTAACCTACAAATACACTGGGTGCTTAGCATCTGTAAAGCTGAACATTATAATCTCATTCTCAAAACCCAACCATTCCTGCTTGATACATTAAATGTATACGTGGCACTAGAAACCTTTATTTATTCTTCAAGTCAGACATAACATATGAAAGGGAAAGCCTTTTTTAAGAGGAAAAAAGTTTTACTGAGCTGTCATGTTTATTGCGCAATATCAATATTTTTGCAATCTTGGCGAAAAAGCAGATCTCTGGATTCGAAATCCTGAGGATGTAGAGTATCAGAATCCATTTCTTTAAAATACAGGTCTCTCAAAGCAAGCTCCTGACCATTTGGCACTGCCTAGGGCCCAGACTAACATGTCAAAGTTAAAGACTCATTTACTAGAGCTACAATCCCTGACAAAACAAATTAAACAAAATCACTGAAACAGTGACAATATGCACTCACAATCTCTCAAATCAACCTGGTGCCCCCTTGCCCCCTTTCAGTGTTGTGCCCTATCTGATCTTCACAAATATGTAGCCAACATTGAAAGGGGGGAGCAGGGAGGATGACTTGTTTCATTTACTTTTGTCGGAGAGTATCTGAACACCTGTACAAGTATCGGGCAAGATATACACGTGACGAAATACAGGCTTGTGGACATAACCTAAAGTGTTCAAGTGGAAATTTTGTTTGGAAAGTGTGTGTGGGGGGGGAGGGGTGGGGTAGGTCTTATGGAATGGGCCCTTTGACAGGAGGGCAATTGCAGGGAATATAAAATTGAGTATCATAAGGACTAAAATGCCTATCTTCTTTTCTCATTCCAACATTAGAGGGTGTTCTGTAGACGCAGCCAAAACACAAGAATTCAGCTTCTGGAGAAGATGGCATAAAGAGATTGCCCAGAGGGGTGCGGGGGCACTGGAAAGTATTGGTTGAAGGCATCCTACGTCGGAATAATAATGAAAAGGGAGGTTTCTGTCAGGCAGTGTATTAAATGCTAGGTGAGGGGTGAGGAAAAAACCAAAATATAATTCTTATTGGACCTGTTAATTGTAGCAGAAGGTTTCTGCTTTTGCCCCTGTTATCTTCAAGGTGTTTTGTAACTCGGCGACAAACATGTTTGCGTGGGTGGGGGTCAAAAAGGCAAAAGTAATATTCTTGATAACTTTCGGTGGAGTCAGCAGCTCATTCCATGGCATGATCTCTTGTTGCTATTGGAAGGGGTTTAGTTCATTTTCCCACCCCCAAAACTCACTTTGCCAGGCATCTAATATTGACTAGGGACACACCAGTCTTTGCCACAAGTAAACATACTTTGGTCTACATCAAGGCTGGTGCCAGAGATGAAGTTGAAATGGAAATGATGTCAGTAAGATAGCGTCAGTTTATTTTGCAGAGTCAAATTCCTCTAATCGAAGAACAAGTCATTCGCCCCTGTGGTCATTTTTTTGAGAAATTCATTTTACTAAACATGTAGACATAAGAAGCAAGATACAAAAGTATTTAAATATAAATTCAGTGCCTATTACTACTATCTTCAGTCTAAGAGACAACTGCATATTTAATGATGCATTGTTGAGCAATTCCTTGCATACATTTCTCTTCCTTTTTGTTTACTGTGCAAACAGCACTGTGTTTCAATAAAGGGTTTTACTTTACCGTCAGATACAGAAAATAGTTCAGATGATGTCAAATCTTTTCCGAACTTTATAAGTTTAAATTTACCCATTACCCTTATTGAATTATTCCTTTCATATTCCATCAAATGCCCAAGAAAGAATATTTTTGTTTTAAAAAAGAGTAGTCGTGGAAATTCACTTGTCCTACTTAAGTAAGATTTTTGAGAACAAACCAATTAAAAGTGGTAAACATAAACTTCGAGTTACCAGCGACTCATGCATAGAGGTGCCAATCTGTGTGAACCTAAACTCGTCTTTTCTAAAGTATATGGGATACAATTATTGACTTTCCTATGAAGGTGTAAAACCAATCCCAAAAAGTATGATGTACATCAGGATTCAACAAAAAATCTTCTAGACAGAAAAGAATAAGAACACCCTCTACAATCCAACATATTACATACTTTTCTCAAAGATCCTGAGCAATTTGTTTACAATGTTTGGAGAGGCAGCTTTCTCTACACGGCTTTCATTTTTACACCTGCTGCCCTCATTTTGAAACAAGCCATTCCCATCAAATGAACAGCTCCTGCCACTTACTGCAGCCCCCATCTATCCATCCCCTGTAGTAGCTTGAGATCTTTTACAATGAAACTTAATATTTCAAACATGTACCTCCAAGCTGAATTACTTTATAATTTATTCTCCTTATCATAGATTCATTGTTTTTATGGATGGGTATCACCTTTAATGTTCGAATCACATGTCTCCGAAAGTGCTGAAAACTCTCCGAAAAAATTTGTCACTTTAAGTCATTCTTCTGAATATTATCATTATCCAAGACACGCCATAATTACTAATCGTTCTGTTTTCTTATTCCTGATCTTTGCTGCCAGTGCAGAAATTTCAATTTTCCTTTCCTCTCATATACTTCCTGTGACAGCTGTATGCACCACGGACTATCCCGACAAAACAAATGAAACAAAATTGCTGAAACAGTGACAATTTGCACTCACAATCTCTGAAAATCAACTTAGAGCCCCCTTGCCTCCTTTCCGATGGTGTGCCCTATCTGATCATCTTAAATTTGTAGCCAACATTGAAAGGGGGAGCAGGTAGGATGACTTGTTTCATTTACTTTTGTTGGGGAGTGTAGCTTTTAAGCTGCTACTTTACACATATGTAAAGAGTAAAATGAACATCCATGTATAATGTATTGCAGATGGAAGTTGTCAGGTGGATGAACATAGCCAAGGAGATGGATTCCAGGGTAGAGGGCTCTCTTCAAATCAGATACAACTATTTGCAACTGACATCACTTGGGATACTACATGCCACTTGGTTCCTGATTTGGGAGAAAATTGCTTACAACATCACCAAAGAGATTCAACTTTCTTAGCCTTGGACATTTCTTTCACCCTGAGTAAGTTGGTACAAACTACCATGATTTTATTGTGCCTCTTACAGTACTAAGATAAACTTTTTCCTGTGCTTAATGAGGGCTAAGTTGGACAATAGTAATTTAGACATCAGTTCATTGTCTTCAGGTGCGGTTTACACAAAAAAGATAAAGAATATATGGTGCAATATTTTCTAACTGACCAGATACAAAATTACCTACAACCTTGGAAAATTTGCATAGATATTTGGCAACGTCATCACACATACAGCACTCAAGGAGTCTACACCACTACGCCAATCTGACCGTCAATTTTTGTACCAAGCAGAATTTTGTATAAATACAAAGGGGCTTATTGTGTTTTGTATTTTCTCAATTCTAGCAAGAAGTTCTTGTGAAAGAAATCACCATGTCATGGCCATGCATATTCTAGTCACTCTAAAGGACTTGTGCATATGGAGTTAAAGAGTTAAGATGAATAGAAAGAGGGTTTCATATGGTACACAACAATCTTACAAAGGTTATTTATAAGTACCAAAAGTGGAAAGTGCATCTACCTAATGTAGTATCATGTGTTGTGTGTACATGTTAGATTGACTGTGTATCTGCATATCATTGCAATGTAGCTGCTATTAGAATATTTTATCAACAGGGATCAGCGTGAGCTTCAGCTGATGGGGTCCAGGGGTCCACCTTAGGGCCCCTGGTTGGATCCAGGGCAAACCCCTGTGGGGGCCTAGGAAGCGAAGCCCCTGGAAGCTCTGAGGTTTAAGCACATTTCTGGGTCATGTCGCTAGAGGACCCATTAGCCAGAAGTTGCACCTCTTCAGCTCTCTTCACATATCCCCAGAGTTGTTAAATGTACTTAAATCTCTTGAGCAAACAAGCTTCCAAGGCACATATATTGACCACAACTCTATTATCAACCAGTATAAAACTACTTGGCTTGCAAGGTGCACTGCAGAGACTATTGTTTGAG
>WURT03657636.1:0-18473 GCA_009936505.3 Holothuria glaberrima
TTCATTCATTCATTCATTCATTCATTCATTTATTTATTTATTTATTTATTTATTTATTTATTTATTTATTTATTTATGTTATTCAATTTTTATTGGAGTGCACAGTTCACGTGAGGTCACCAGCGGTCAAATTGTGAAAACGTTATAAGACATGTCTCAAGAAGTACGAGTTTGAGGTATAAACTTCAGTGTATAGCAAAACATTTCCTTTCGGCTTAAGGAGTCACTTGGCCTTTGGGTTTGGGGTTTTATTCCTTGCGCAAGGCGAAAGGAATCTATGGAATCACGCTGGCCAGTGTATGTGTGGGTGTGTGTACGTATGTGTGTGTACGTATGTGTGTTTGTGATACTTAGCTTGAAAACACGATATCTCAAGATAGCAATGGTGGATACTTTTCATAATTTGTTAGTAGTCTAGATTTATCATATTGAGAGAAGGAACCCCATTTTTTGGTGGTCAAAGTTCACTTGCTGTTACCAGAAGTAAAAACCTACCACCTTGTAAACACGATAGCTTACAGAAGAAAGTACTGATATTTTTTCTTACTTAGAAAGTGGATAACGTTATGGTCAGTAAATGAACCCTATCGTGTCTGGTAGAGGTCAAGGATTAACTGAAGTCATCGGAGAAATCGTTTGTTAGCACATTTTCCAATAATAGGAATGATGGATACTTTTCACACTTCGTATATAGATTATTTATATCGAGAAAAAGAACGCGAATGCTCTGAAGGAAGGTCAAATGTCACTGAGGTCACCAGAGGTGATACTACGAAAAACGTGTACAACGCTTGAAAACACGTTACATCAAGATAGATTGATAGGTATTACGAGAAAAGTGTCCTTTGTATTTGATGGATGTCAGGGGTCATTTGCGGTTACCGGAGGTCAAAAGCAGAGAAAATTGTTAGCACAATATTTCAAGATACGAATGATGGGTATTTTGGAGGCGTTTTACACAGATTTTCTATCTTAAGAGAAAGATCCCTATCGGATTTGGTGGAGGTCCAATGTCATCAAAGGTCATCAGATGTGAAACTACGAAAATCTTGTAAACTGCTCGCATGCCGTACCTCCAAATTGTATCGTTTCGTAGCTAACGGAAGGGGGGGGTTGAACGTTTGTACCTGCATTTCAACGATAAAATTATAGAAAACAAAACATACATTTTCACAAGTATATGTCTGATAAATCCATAAGTATATCCAAATTTGATTATGTAATGATGGAATTACTTGAACAATGCCATGACCATATTTTAACTAAAAACAGATTTCTATTACAGTGATTTTGATGGCATAGTAGAAAGTGCTGTTTTCCATTCCCATGACCCGGGCTGTAATCCTAAGCACTTATGATTTCAGTTTTCGTCTGTTACGTATCATACTTGGGATATAGATTTTTGATATTGAGAGGAAGAACCTTATTTTTTGGAGGAGGTCAGAGTTTATTTTGGCCAACAGAGGTCAAAAGTTGAAACTTCTTAAACATCATATACCAGGTAAGAAGTATGTATGAATACCTCTCTTACTTGGAATAGAATAGAATTTTTTAAACCCATACAAGGGAACTCAAATTGTCTGCAAACAGCTCAAATTATCTTAAAACTGTATAAACGTTAGAGTACAATACAAAAACAGCTCACACAGACCGAACTAAATAAATAAATGAATAAATGATTAAAACATAAGAATATAAACATCAGGCCCGTAACCAAGGGGGGGCATTTGGGGGCCAGGCCCCTGCTCCTTGGCTTGCCCCCCCCCCTGCTCTGCGGCATGATAGTCAGGCCCCTGTGTAATAGCATACTTCCAAATTTTAATATTTTCCTCAACAAAAAAGGAAGCATATATGGCACCAAATTGCATGTAAGGACACTCAATTTTTCAAAAATTTTCAAAAGGGGAGGGGGAACTCCCTCCCCTTAGACCCCTCCCCCAGGCCGACGATCACACAACATAATGCAGCCCCCCCCCCGAGAGAAATCCTGGGTAGGTCATTGACCCTTGCTCTTTGTATGTTTCAATGACTTGGTGAGATATTCTGTGAAAATTTATGCTTCTCCATTTAACGAAAATGTATGCCCCCTGAGCTTTCCCCCTGCTCTCCAAAACTTGTTACGGGCCTGATAAACATATAAAAAAGTGGATGCATTATATTTAGAAAAATACACCATGTTGTTTTCAGAAGAGTTCACAGGTCGTCTGGGATCACCGGCTGTGAAACTGCGAAAACCATGTAAACTTAAGTAGCCTATGTCATCCTTGGATAAAACATATCAATTGAAAGAATCCTTTCGTTTTTGGTGGTGAAAGTTCATTTGGAGTCAATATACGTCATATGTTGAAAACTTGGTTAACACGATAGATCATAAAGAGTAATCTTGACGGATCTCCGATGAGTTAGTCGTTATGTGGATATCCCCATATTACGTTCAATAATTCAATTGTTTTTTTTTTCGGCGAGCTAATGACGTGTGAGGTCAAAAGAGATCAAAGTGTGAAAACCTGGTAATCTAACACACAGGAGGTGAGCAAACCATGGTTTTAGTGGAAGTCAAAGGATGTGGGAGGTCACCAGAGGTCTTATTGTGAAAACATCGTCGAACATGATATCTCAAGAAGGATAACTTTGAGGGATAAACCTCAGTGCGACAAAGTATTTCTTTTCGGCAAAAAATCCCTCTAAGCCTCGGGGCTTCCTGGTTCTAAAACAAGGTAGCCTATCTTTTAGCTAAAAACGATATTCAGTCTCCCTTTAAAGGTCTGAATCTTTCTTTGAAATGAATATCCTTGTGGCAATTTAGAAAGATCTTACATGAAAGAGAATAATTTTCGATCCCATGTCATTCAGACTACAAACTAATATCTTGTTGATAGCTCAAAACATTCCCTTTTGAAGGATCTTGTCACGATACACTCCCAGTTACTTCAAAGTTACAAAACGTTATCTGATACCGGCGGATTACTCCAAAATCCTTTGTTGTTCTGTACGCTTGAAAGGAAGTTTTTATCTTAAAATTAAAAACAGTTAATAAATTGAGTAGCTGTCACCGGGGATTGAGCTTAAAATTTTGTGAGAAGAAGGGTTTCACCTGTAGAAGTATTTACATATTTCATATTTTGGTGTCAAAGTTATATAGAAGGTCATAAGATTTGCATTATCAGTCTGCCTTCATATTGCAAATTTTCCAACATGCAATGCACTTCGGTGAAATGAATATTTGTTTCAGCATTCAAAACGTCCAAGCTCAACATGCGATTGAGATGAATGTGGTCCACACCATCCAAAAAGAAAAAAAAGCCTCTCGCATTTATTGAAGCTTCAATAATTTGTCACTGGCATATTCCTTTTTAAACAAAAAATAAAACGCATTAGTCCTTTAATCCAAAGACATGGTTATTGTGACGGTGACCGTTTGGTAAAAATTAGAGCCCTGATATATAGTGAATTCTGTAGGACCTACTACAGTTCCAGAAGAACAATGTACCGATATATAAACATAAACGTACAAGGTGGGGCTTAAAACTGAAGCCTTCCCTTTACATTTGGGCAGAATATTCGCTATTTTCAAGCAATTAAATATGTCTTTCGGGGGGAAATTTGCCACATTTCTATTAAAATTTTAGGGAGAAGTGCAGACAAATTAGTCCTGCAAGCTTATGAATGTGTTGTTCGCTGGCTATATGAAGTATACCAAAAATCTATAGCGCTCGTCCTCATTTTTCCTACAAGTCACCTCTCAGTAAAGTACCTTCGTAAATTTAGTCAGAATCTTTTATGAATTTGGGATCCGTGATTACGATTCTCGTATATCTCTTCAACAAAATATAACTCTCTTCCGTTCTTTTACATCTTGGATAAGTTATTACCGTCTTCCTCTGATACGACAGCTTTTTTTTGATTTAAAGTCAATGTTCGTCAATTCTCTGGAGTTTTTTTTTTTTCTCGATACAGTTGCACTGACGTCTTTTAAATGCATCGGAGAAGGAGCGCCTTTATTATTAGAAAATATCCCTTACTGAGATTTTGGATAAAGGCATTACTGTCAATTAGTGTGATGTAACTCAAACTAGCTTTTTCAAAGTCTTCCTATTTGTAGATTTTTTCAAAACATTATTATTCTTAAAAAGAGACACATATGGTTATCACTCTTGAAATGTGGGTACTTTAGGCATTTGGGTCGTGTATAGGCCTATTTGTATTACTATAGCAGTTAACTTACAAACGTTCATATAGCTTTATAGTGCGTGAAGCTACTCTATTGTAAAGTGTGTATCACATTTTATGTAGAAGAAACAGAAAGAAAACAGACCAAAAAGATAACAGAATCCTGCTTGTGTTTATTTGGATGAAGAAATTTCTTGTCAAGGCTTTAACTTGGTCATCGGAGAGTATACCACAAATGAATATTTTAAAAATGGAGTACATCGCCAGAAAAAGTCTCTTCCTATAATAGGCTACTAACATAGTCTGAGTAAGTGTTGTGTGGATTTAATTTCCTACTACTAAACTCGTCCTTTTATCCAAAAAAAATCTATCTGCTCTTCTGAAAGTTGCTTCAGAATATGCTACTATATGCAGACATGCATATGAAAACAATGTCCTGGATATTGGCTGAGTATGATACTATGTGTACGAAAAGCATCTCCTGAATGGACTAACTGCTGTCATAATACCATTCATTTACGTTCATCTTTATCCTCTACACTGGTTTCGTGTTTCCTCTGGTTAATTAATTAACCACCTTGACGCCGATGTTACACCATTGGCAAGAGTGGGTCAAATAAAATTTCGTAATCTCGTTTGAAACCGTCAGTCTATCTTGACGATCCACGTTGAGATGCATCATACACTAAAGCAAAACCGACCCAATTGAAATTAATCCTGCCGCTCCATTTTTCATCGGTTTTCTGGTATAAAGGAAGAATGAAAGAATGCTGTCCATGACAAGTAATTTTGTACTGATAAGGAGAGCATTCCGGCTTTACTCAAATGAGTCACCAATAAACAAATGTATACAGTATAATTTAGTCTTTATATTCTCTTAAACGAAAATAAACATCTCATTATTTCATTTTGACTCAAACTTTCTGTTTCCCAAAGCGTTCCTGCTTCCGAGTTGGCTTTCAGATGTTCTCCAAGAAAATATCAAGTTACTCCATTTAATCAGGTAGAGACTGTGCGATTGATTTTTTGGTAGATCCCACAAGGAATAACGTCAAGTCTCTTTGACATGTAACTATCATGACGAAAATTCATGGCAAAGTTGTAAATAAGGGTTGGATTTAAGGCGGACTACGTGCATGACATAATGTATAGTTAGCTATTCTATATTGACTGTATTGTACAGTCATCTGTACTAAACATCTCGTGGCTGAATAGTTGCATATTTCAGTCAGTCTGTGGCCCTAGGTTAGGAAATGCTCAAATTAGTCTTTTTTTTTCACTTAGCTCCTGCTGTAACAGCTCACCGACTCATAATCTTCACAAAGCAAATGGTCATCTTACTGACAATAAATCGATCTCAAAAGAGTTCCCAGGTTTTAGTCACCAGCTTGCTGCCGAAGCTTTCATTTTAGTCTAAGAGGAAAACCGACGAACGAAATGGAAATTTAAACTGCGTTTGATTGATTCACAAGCACGGATGTATGTTTGTAAACTCCACGAGTAGGTCAATACCAATTTTTTCGTTGTCAAACTACGAGGGCTTGTTCATGCGGGATTCAAAATTTACCTGTTATCATGGATCACTAACGGGTTTTTGTGTATATATAGCTATACTCCTCAAGAAATCTGGCCCATTTGAACAAACAAATAATTTGCACTACCCTCCTGACTCAGAAACATTTCACAAACTACTCTTTTGTAATATCGAAATGTGTTTCTTCATCATCCTGAGAACTCTGACAACAAATACAAATGCTTTTAAAGCCATTAAACAGTTAAAAAGACATGTGTGTGGTCGGTCTAAAACTTTTTACTGAAATACATGTACCTGACGGAGTATCTGACAAGTTACTGAGAATCGCCATAAAATATTCTCTTCTGATCATGATGTACTGACTGCGCTAAAAAGCTGATCTTTCATCTTACAATTTTATTCACTAAGTGGGGTGTACCATGTTACCAAGTCCATAGTCTAGGGGCTGGGACCGCTGCAAATGTATAAAACTCTGAACGCATTTGTGTGGAAGACGTTTCTGTCTAATAATTGTGTCTTTGTCTTTGAGATCATTGTTTCAACTCATTTGTACACCTATGGGTAAAAGTTGGACGGTAGCAGTTGTCCATCTAAGGGAGGCTTATTCGTAATGTTTGCTAACCCCAATTATTATGGAGAGGGCCCGGGCATACTCAGCGCATTCATGTCAGTGAAAACTAAGCATGAAAACGATGAGATTATTCAAACTTTTAATTTACAACAATTGGGGAACATTCATTTTGCAAGATTTACAGGTAAGCTTTTTCCTTGCAAACTGAGCTCCTGCAATTGCATATTTGTTTGATCAGTTGTTGGTTGATAACTCTAGTCTCCATACTGGCACATAGTCCCTCCTAGTTTACCAGTCTGCAAGTGTTTTTGTGCAGCTTAAAGTTCGAACAACTTACACATAATCATCAAGGGCGTAGGAAGCGGGGGCTGGGGCGATAGCCCCCTAGCAAAATTGTGGGGCGGAAGTATGCTTCAGCCCCTCTTTCCAAGGACGGCAACCCCATGTAAAAAATATCAAAAATTTGCAGTAATTTACCTAAAAATTTGTCCAAAATGGTGCACCAATTGCATCTTAGGTCCCTCAAATATCCAAAAATTTTCCAAAGAAAATGTGAGCTACTCTGCATCTTTTGAATTTTCAACTTTTGATGTCAAGCCTAGAGCAGTCACCAACTGCGAATTTTAATAACACCACACTAAAAATAAACATGGGGATGACGAATACTTACCTTCAAAATTTGCCCAAAATGATGCACCAAACTGTATCTAAGGTCCCTCAAATAATCAAAAAAAATTTTCAAAACAATTGTCAAAAACTTTCTGTAAAAATGTCAAAATTTTGCAGTAATTTACCGTAAAATTTGTCCAAAAATGATGCACCAAATTGCATCTTAGATCCCTCAAATATCCAAGAATTTTTCAAAAAAACTGTCACAAATTTTCTGTAAAAAATGTCAAAACCGGAAGTAATTAACCCTAAATGGTGCACCAAATTGCATCTAAGACCCCTCAAATATCCAAAACATTTTCCAAAAGGGAGGGGGGACACCCCCTCTCCCAGAAAGGCGATCCGAAGCAAGGTTCAGCCCCCAGTCTCGAACAGCTTCCTACGCCTATGATAATCATTGAAAGAAGGAGAACTAAATTGATAAGGTACCGAATACAGTTGAAACATTTTCTATAAGTGAAGGTTTGAATGGCAATGATTAGGCCTACATGACACAGCTATGTAATGACCTTAACATACCAATGGAAGATACCATTAGGACAACAATGTGACGGATATCAGGACATAAGTCATCTCTACAGAAGTATCAGTTGTAAATTGACTAAAAGGGTGATAAAGGTTGGTGAGGTACCTACTCTCCCCCTTTTCCCAACTATATCGGTTGAAAAGTACATGATATCCACCTCGTGTTACATCGTTACAACCACTTTTACGGTACACGAAATGTTAGGAGATTATAACCAAACGTGTATAACAAGTCCCGTGCATGTTTAATGTCTCCTTCAATTAAAGCCAACGTTTCACGCTATCGAATGTTCTTTTAAACAACAAACCTCACTCCTGGTTCTGAATTGGAGCCCTCCGTCTAGGTTAAGGATGGATGCAATAACAAATGTTAACATAGATGGATGCTTGCTGCTGCTACACAACAACCTCAGAACGTTAGGTACACTATAGGTATAGGGTTCACATGACCTTGACATCGTCACACCTCTCTGAACCCCATAAAGCTAGTGTGCCTAACGTTCTGTACCACCGTCACCCTCTAACAGGGCCAAAACGGTCCTCATCAAATTTAGATACTTGACGACGTTGCCACTTTAGCGTTTTCAGATACCAATCATAACAAGTCACTCAATAAAAGACCTGTTTTGAAGAAAGTTTATTTTAGTAACAGTAATTTCTTAATGTCTTTGTACATGTTTTTAAACATTCTACAGTGTCATCTGTCCTCATTATTTATATTCACGGTTCAGGCAAATGGTACCTGCACTGTAGCACATGTCAGATGCCCTTATTTTCAAATTATTACACCCACTAAGACACCCACATACTCTCTTTTAAATTCTTACACTTGTTTCTGCAAGTTCCTACCTTGATGAAGTGCTAAAAGTCACCCCACGTGGCAGGCCCCTCAGTTACATCTAAATACACTCTTGAAGATGCGTGTTTAAATTATGTAGGGCGGTGCATTGTGTGAATATTGTGGTGAGTGCACCCTTACAGAAGTTTAAACAGACATCTTGGGGAACAAGATATTAACAAGATATTACTTATGTCGCTTGCACCAGTACTTAAAAAAACCACAACCCTCTTTCTGTTAAAAGTATTTTGATATGTACTCTTTACTGGGTAAAAATACGTCAACGACTTATTCCATGAACCTCTTCATAAATATCCTAACGAAATCGCTCCTTGCTTACATGAGCTATAACCGCACATTCAAGTACTCGGTGTGCACCTGGTTACTTATTAGATTTAATTTTGACAGAATTCGTCTTAAAAGAGTTATGTCACTACACACGATCTGTATAGCTCCGTGACTAAGCCTTAATCGAGTTTTTGCAGAATTTGAAAAACTAGTTTGATTAATTTCAGTGGGACCATCTGCAAAAGCCTGCGTGATCAGCTCTTGCATGGGAACCCCTTTAATGACAAGACAACTAATACTTCATTTTATGTTACCTTTTTTGGCACCCTGTACAAACAAGAAAAAGTGTATGTGATAAAAGGACAATGTCATTTTGAAAGCTCAAAGAATATTGCAATACTTTGTTTTTCTTTTAATTATCTCGCCTGGGAAGTGAACTTATTCATAATCCCAATTACTTGTATGACATCCCACATGGGACGAAATCATTTTGTATTTATTACAGAGAGTTGCAGTAAAAAATACAGACATATTGTAACTTCACACCATGAGTGGGGTCATAGATGTGAAACGCAATGAGAAGTACTCGATTTGATAAATCGAACTGTTTAACAGTTAACTGGAAACGTTAACTTGTTTCAATGCTAACTTTGAATATTTATTTTCAACTCAGCATAACTGGATTAGGCTAAGTGAAGATAATATTTCAATTTCACGGATCCGTTATAATTGAATGTTAGACTTATCTTAACTGTTTTTGGCAAAGACTCTTAGTATCATTTATATTTAAGGAAATGTAGGAAAGACACAAATTATTTTTTGTTTGTAGTATTTAAGGATGATATGAACTCCGCCAAAATTTACTTTTGAAGTTCATGTTTTACTCAGTCCACACATTTTAGAGACATAAGAATAATAGTGAGTAGATCGTTCCTAAAATTTCTGTGAGGAACAAATTTTGTATCACATAATTTCCAGAACTCATCTTTGAACCTTTTACCTCTTCCAAAATACTAATAATGACATAAATCACTGTATTTTTCTTTCAAAAACTCAATTCAAATTGCAAAGAACATCAACCTGCACCCTGTTTCCATTTTTGACCCCAAATGGACCAAAAATAAAAGCAAAATGAGGCACTATACTGTTACTTTCATAAAAGTCATATTTTCAGCAGATTGAAAAGATCATCCAGAAAGGTTATGAAAAAGATGTTTTCTCTTTTGTTAAACGGATTGAAAGTCAGTGGCTAGGCGTACTATGAGAGAACAAGACGAGAGTAACGCCATTAGCTGTATTAGCGTGATAAGAAGAGCAGCTTTTAAATACTTTCTTATAAGTAGTGACATACTTACAACATCGCCCAAGAATGTATCCATACATTCCCCCATTGCTTCCACTCGTCTGCCTAATTTAGCGCCAGCAAAGATGCTCTCTTGAGAAAATCGAAAAGTCGCTTTGCTGGGGGAAGAAGACGAAGACCGGACGTGAGTTATTCAGGCGTCTTCAGTATACATGGTTGCACTGTAATCTGATTGTGCTCAACAAACTTGATGTACAATTAAGGGTGATGCATCGCGTGGCTTTAAGAGCTACACTTGATGTATCAAGCTCAACTGTAATGTAATTAAACATTGTGAAATCATATTTATAATGGTCTGTTCCACTTTGGATGATTTGTACAATCATAAGGACTCTGCGATATCGCTAGATTTTGTTAAGTCGAAATTACTACAGGAACAAGAAGAGAGATCTTATTGTAAAATATTTCCGATTTAAAATAGACAATCTTTGTAGGTACAAATTTCATAATTAACAAAAGTCCATTTCATGCTAGTAACAAATAAATAAATTAACAGTATATAAATATATATATATATATACACATATTGACATTAAATCATGGTGGTATGGAACGACACGAGATTTAAGTTACTCCAAACAACATTTGTAAAATGACATGAAGAAAGACCTTTTCGAATTATTTACATATACACCATTTCAAGACAGGTACATAGCATTCAAAGTCTTATAGTATGCGAGAATACTCATTAACTATGCAAAATTTGTGTCAATATTGCATTGTGTCAAAGTATCTTTTGTCAATCCTGTTTGGAGATCTTCCATGTGAAGTCACTTCATGTTACTGCACGTGTATGAATATTCCTAATGTATTATGTCATACAACGCTGTCCAATGGTGACGTCAATGGAGGGCTGTTATATAAACTATTTAATATGACTTTGTGTTGTAATGTTTAGGTGTTTCATATAGGCAGCTGTGAACTGAAAAGAACTCACTCAAAGTATGTATAGGACTACATGATATATGCAATTGAGACAACAAAACTTAAATAAGCAAAAGATAGAAAAACAAGTAACTCGTCAGTCTGTTTGTTCTCATCACAGATTTGCTTATTTAGCTCAGTCCTATTGTACAGTAGGGTAAAATGGAAATTGCTTCTTGAAAAGGGTAAATTTGAGATTGATTTTGTGGATATCGTCGCTATTGAAATAGTTTCTACAGTAAAAATACAGTTTTGATAGGTTCGTGTTGGTAGTATTATTATTTCGAATATGTTTGGTAGTAACTAAGTAACCTTTTCCATCCAAAAATATCTTCGTAAAATGCCCCTAGTAGTCTTAACTTGGGCTCTCGTACTGACCACAGCTTTTACGCTTATATTACCTTACAGTGACCTGCAGGGATATGTAATATCAATGGAAAGAAGCTTTTCTGTTCCAATCGTTTGGTTACTCATGTGATAAGATTTGTAATAAAAGAAGAACAATAAAAACAAATTGGAATGCACAACAAGCCTATTCGTACACTCAAAACGTTTCTCTATAATCTTATTTACAACAGAAGGACCTGTCAATCCATATCATGTTAGATTTGACCTTTTCTTTTGAGCTGCTGGGAACTTGGCCTGACAGTTTGAAATGAAACAGTGAATATGCACGAATCGCACCCCCGGCAGAATAATTCTGGCTTCTTTTAAAGTTTAAAATTTGAAATGCACGCGACTAATGCAAGGATCGAGGGACTTGTTAAACCCCATATAAACCGGCCTATTTTGTTATTCCCGTTGAGACCTGTACGTTAAACAAAAGGATTCTGCTGAAATTATTCATTACATAGAAGTGCAAAACATTAACAAATGCCCAGTGTGCATGTGTTTAATGTTAAAATCCTTTTTCTTTTTTGTGTCTTATTTTTTGGTCAAAACAAGAAAGACTTCTGTATTTCTGCTGCCAATGGCGATTAACTCTACTACAGTATTACGTTACTGTTACATACATGGGCGTAGCCAGCCCTCTTAGTCAAGGGGTTGAACACGGTTGGTAAAAAGAGAAAAGTGTACCTACAAATAGTTCATACTGTTACTGATGACTCCCGACGAAATTTTTGAAACGTTAGCAAGCCACCCACTTTTCAACACATTCGTCCCTGCTGGTACTAAAGGGGCAAGACTTTGAGTAGTTTACGCTGTCGTGCACGAGTGTTTCACAACAGCGTGGGTTGGAATAATTTCTAAAGGTACATACATGGGCTTTTCTCCGAGTACTCGAGCTTTCTTCTCAATTGGAATCGACTGACCAGCCGACGAAGTCGGTTGCGGGCCGGGTGAAGCGCCCTCGGCGGATCAGTTAGCTAGCCGACTTTGATTACGCTTCGTTAGTCTAGACAGATGAATACACTTATTCTTAGCCCAAAAGGCGGTAATCTTTGCTCAGAGCATTCAAGATTTCATTTGCACTTTCGCACGACTGTCCGAGGGCTTCTTGTTGGGTTCTTAGGTGTCCTAGAGGTCTTAACTCCATTTAAGATAGGTTTCATGTTTCGACTGCAGTAGTACATATTCCACAGGTCTTTTCTTTTAAAAGCTTGTTAAAGTTTCCGTTATACGTGTATAGTTATCAGTTTCTGTCCAAGCTAAACATGCATCCTACCTTACGACTTATAGACCCATGTCCTATAGGAATTCAGCTCAAAGGAATTTGATGCAATTCGTTTTCACACCTATTATGACAGCCATCTTGTCAGTTAAGGTAAAATGTAATATTAATCAAAACCTCGTCATCTATAAGATGCCGATCGTCGATGTAATCTCGAGTGCAGCGGTAAGGTCAAGTAACTTATAACAGCGAGTAATGGATTATTTACTCAATCGTACTCCCCTCCTTCTGCTCCTAACGGTGACATTTAAAAGTTCAATAAAAAAGTACGTGGTCTTATTAGCTGGAAAAGAGGAAGGATCTTCTGATGTGATACATATCAAGTTAGAATTGTAAAAGGACGAAACGTGGCAAATGTGTTTTTCCCCGAGTGACTGCTTAGGTTTTCCCCGAGTCTATATAATGAATCGCGTTTAAGTACTATCCGTCTTTGGGCAATTACATTTCGTCTAGTGATCGTTAACGTTCGATTTGATAATGATACTTTATCATCCATGGTGAATGACTGAAATTGAGCACATGAAATTAAATCTACTCACAAGCAAACTTGCAATCGCTAATAAACGTTTGAGTACCTCAGTTAACTTCTGTCTATTTCACTTCTGGCGCCTCACATGATTTCCCAATCTGCTGTTAACGTCCTTTTTAAAAAACAAACGGAAAGGAGTAGACAGTGTTAAGGGAGGTGTACCCGGAACATAAAGTTTTCAAAGGATGTAACTCACCCCGTATATCACCGTCATGCCTGCTAGTATATATAATAGAACTACCCAACCAACAGACGTGCAGAAATTTGTCGAGCATTTACTTATGAAGCAGACCTACATGTTGGTCTTTTGGCGATGTCTATGTTTAGACAGGAGTGCACAAGGGGATCAGCGGCATTACTGCCCAACAGGGAGTAGTGACATAGATCCGGTGTGCCTTCAGACTCAGAGACTAAGAGATCTAAACCAGGCGAAATTACATCGATGTGATAGGTCACACAGTTAACACAAATTCTAACAGTTTACGGAAGTAAGTTAATTCCCACAATATGGTATTGCATATTTTAAATCATAGTCCATCGATCCGGGTAAGCTCTTGCATTAAGAGTACAAATTGTTACTCTGTGTGCGATGTGACCCTATCCTTAAATCTAAGGATCAAAAGCTCTGGATCTTATCCTGAGTGCGCCCTCGTTCAGACCATCAATTGAGTTGATCGATCTTATGGGGTAGGATTCCTCTTGCAGACTACAATTTGTTTCTTTTCTGTGAAACTAAAACGACGTTCCTGAACATTTTTCCTATGTGCCAGTGTCACGGTCTCTTTTTGCTATCGTTTACAATTGAATACCGTATGACAGTTTAACATTCTTTGTTTACTTCTACTTCGGTCTAGGAGTTATGCCGTCGGCGTTTTATTGCGACCAAGTGTTATTAATTTGCAAAAAGTGCAATTACTTTTGTTCTTTTTTAAATTTTAAAAAATTACGATAGGCAACCGTGGAACACTTATCTCAATTATAGAGCAATGCAATCCTCACTTGCAAATCTCTTTGCAAAATTTCTGTTTAAAGTAACTAAAATCGAAGAAATTAAAAACCTCGAAATTATCCATTTCCTGTCAAATGTACTTGGGTCATAAAGGGATATCACGGCATCTTCTCGTCACACCGTGAAATGTGAGGATGTATCAATAAACAGTACCGTGCCGTCATTCCGTGCGACGAAATTTACGGGAAAGATTGATGAAGATGATAGTGGCAACATGTGAATTCGATAGGCTTTATTCAAACAGTGGACCGTGTAGATAAAGAAAGATATTGGAAAAGACTTTCCTTGGTCAATAACTATGCGGTAAAAATTTACATCAACCTATTTGTATTGATCCTAGATAGCATAACGACTGATTGTACTCCCGGTTACTGAAGGTAATTAAAGCTCAACCAAAACGACAAATACGTCGTTATAGTATCACAATAGTTCTGCATCCTCCTCATATACCAGCAGCGAAAACTTGTGTGAAAAATTGTCGTGATAAAGGGCCATTGAAGCAAAATTTACTGTGTAAAAGAGTGAGTATGCAAAACGTGTGGGGGTATACATTACCCTATTGTCCCCTTAATTCCACCTATGCAATCTAGGGACCCTGAATTTGGGATTTTTCAAATTCATGCCGACTTTACTCAAGGGATTATTCTTTAGCCCACCGAGAAATTGCCATATGGAAACATTTTGCATGGACAACAGTAGAGATGATCACATATGAAATAAATCTGAAAAAGTGTCTGATGATTTAGTGGCAGAAAGGTGGCGTGTGACGGTAGCTCCATGAACCCTTATTTGACACCCCTTACCTAACCGAAACTGAATGGTACCGCACATAAACGTATAGTGGCAAATTTGTACCGTATAGAAAATGCAATTACTTAGCAGTTGTAATCTAATGGGCAATGTCTTGTAATTTTAAGGCATTTGAGATTACAGAGTTGATTTTGATATTGTCTCGTCCCCCTCTGTCTTTTCAGGGAGTTGTGACAACTCCCTGGTCTGTTGCACAGGGCATCCCTATCCCCCAGGGGATTTTGAATCCGAGTTGTCCACAGATATTTAGCAATGTACCGCAGAAGGCTTGTCATGATATTAAAGAAACGCCCACGGCAATGTGTGACGAAGTACTTCGGTAACTCTGCAAGTTCTGAAAGTGTGCAGAACTACATACAATAGAGAAAGACAACATCTGTAGTTTCAGCCAATGCTTGAAAACTGCATCTGGTGGTTCAGAAATCGCAGAAAACTATACCTGGAGTTCTGCTAGTGATTGAAACTACAAACGTAGTTTTTTCAATGCTATAAGGTCTTTTTTTCCTTATATATATATATATATACATATATATATGTACATATATGTATATATATATAAATGTATATATATATATATAGGTTCTGACAGTACTGACGGCACCTGGATCACCTGATTAACCTATTTGATAAATGTGCTTTCAGAACTGAAAGAGAATTTGCACAACACCAGGCATTATTTTTATCTAAAAGCTTGAACATGCACTAACGGAAGAGCGATGTTACTGATTGGATTAGCTCATACCACTGTCTTCCAAATAAACAAGACATCGACAGATCCTGGCGAACATGCTTGATTATGTTAAGCAAATGCTGACACTTTTCATCAGTCGGTTAAGCCTGACGCTCTTTAATTGTTGAATGCAGACAGTACAGAGGTGTAAAAATCTTTTCAATGACAAACCGAACGTTGCATGAATATTTGATTATGAACTTTTTTTCCGTAGGGAATATACAATCTTGTCTCCCTAAAGAATTAGGCCATTTCTTTCTGCAACCCAGATTCTAATACTTCGAGAAGACTTGTACCCGTTCTGCGAAGTGTATATATTATAATCTTTTATTCAAAAAGACCGCGCTACCATGATCAACTGATCAAGACAATGCCCTTTTTTCTAAAATAAAGCTGACGGCATATTTTTCTTTTACAAGAAGCTTTATATACGCGGACTGCTCGAGGAATATCTCAGGGTTTCCCCCCATTGGGATGGTTCGTGATATTGTGATGGAAAATGTGATAAAACAACCTCAGATTTACTTAAATTAATCTTGTGATACTGTAGACTTAGAACTGGTTCAGTTAGTATACGAAAAATAAACACTTAACAATTGTATTTCATAAACGCTTTAATATTGACTGTAACGAGTCATACCGCAGGGAAATTGAACTTATGGAAAATGAAGCTATAGGTAGGAAAGTGATTTGTCAATATTCTGAAATAAAGTGCTTGAATGTTCTTTTTCATAGAACTTCACTTTTTAATTATTATATTGCCACCATTTTATCTGTAAAGACTGGTTTTATACCATAATTTCAAACTGCGAATAGTTTTCAGTTTTTATCAGAACTGTATACATTAAACAAGGATTTTGAACTTTCATTTCCCAGTAAATTGATAAAACAGTCATCTTTAATTTCTCTTACTCCGATAAATCGTACCATCTTCAAGCTTACAAGGAATAGGCTCATCACCAAAACATGCCCAGTCATAATGAACCTTTTTCAATAGACATCCTTTTGCGGTAACCCCTATAAACACTGTTTAAACTTTCATGTTTTTTGCCTAAGTAGAGAATTAATTAAACAAGCATTTTTCTCTCAAACGATGAAATTCCAGGAAGAACAAGGAAACGGAAGAAACAAAATATCTGTTTCTAGCCACCAAGATGTATCCGCATTAGCGACGTCTTTGTTAAGTCTTAAAGCAAAACTACGCTACCAAAACAAAGCCACAGTTAGGTAAAATCACTCCTAGATGAGTACTAATTTCCTTCATTGTTGAATCCAGTAAACGCAAATTTCATAAGTCTTACAAACATTTATTAATGTAGCATGAATATACCTTAATACATGTAACTTAACAATGCCGACTTACCTTGCATAAGAAAGCAAAAGTATAGAAGAAGACAGATTAGCTAGTGCAAGAGATTAGGGTAACACATTACCGTATAGCTAGAGAGCAAAACACGATATCACGGTATCAATACATCGCTTCCAGTATATTTCCTTTAATTCTGGGTTTACCTTTCCTATCAGATGGTAAACCAAACAAGATGAATGGCTTTTTTCATCGGTTCATGTAAATTATATTTGATTATCAAAAGTTCTCAAGTTTTCATAGTCACAACTTTCTTTCCCATATGTAAATATGCGCCTTTCAAAACGCCGTTTTTACCGTGCGCGATTTGACAGGTTTTGATCAAACATTACACACACACATTTACTTTCATCAGTATCATGGAAATTTACAGTCGTATAGAGACTGTTTAAGGAAGCTACAAGGCCTCTGCTAAGGTATTTTTTTAGTTACCAACCTCCTTCTGTGCTCATTTGCCACAACGCTCTTGTTGTAAAAATCTTCTATGAAGAGAAAATGTCGCATCAAAATGGGTACGTAATCTTTTCTTAGGGGCAATATACAGAAATGCCACTTTTAGAAAACCTGTCGAAACAAGGGAAACAAGGGTACTTTAGCTGATAAAATTTTACTTCAGTACGGTGGGCTATGTAAAGTCGCTGACTCCGTTAAAGTAATTAACACAGTAAAAACACGTCCTTGCCACAAACAAGTACTACGTGCATCTTTAGGCATGTCATTTCGCGGGCTTTGTTTCTCTCCTGCAGTGGAACGAAACATTCAGAGGGTGCATAGCCGTTTTATCGATTGCGTTCTAATTACTTTCATCATGTTCAGGGGACAATCATCCGTTTTTGAGAAAGGCAAAACGGAGGCCAGTGTTATCTTCTTCTCTGCGAAATGACTCTAGTCTCTCGGGGGTGGCTACATGGATCTGTATAACAAGTCATGCATGTCTCTTTTGATGTCATTAAAGTGGAGAAGAAGATGCCTTTGTGGCACATAAACAGCTTCAAGGAAGCAATATGCTGGAGATCGTCTACTGATTCGTAAAATGACAAAAGTTGACGTTCCAGATGTAAACTAGAGGCCGGGAAGACCGTAAGATGATCAGAAGAAACATAAATAGTAATAGCAACGGCGTAAGAAGCTGTTCAAGACTGGGGATGAACCTTGTTTCGGATCGCCGTCCTGGGGGAGGGGTATGAGGGGAGGTGGTGTCCCCCTCCTCTTTGGAAAATTTGATATTCTAGGGTCCTTTGATGCAATTTGGTGCATCATTTTGGAAAAATTTGAAGGTAAATAAATGCACATTTTTGACATTTCTTAGTTCTTTAGAATTTATTTTTTTATATTTTAGGGTCCTAAGTTGCAATTTGGTGCATCATTTTGGAAAAAGTTTAAGATAAATCAATGCAATTTTTTACTCTTCTTACTCCTTCGGAAAATTTTAATATTTGAGGGTCCTTAGATGCAATTTGGTGCATCATCTTTTA
>WURT03657647.1:0-18473 GCA_009936505.3 Holothuria glaberrima
GGAATAGGGGCATTACCTCAGATCAATCTGTAAAGTTGTAGGCACTTACCTGACACCCCACTTTGCATTATTTTAGCTATTCTAGAAACGGGGACATCCCCATTTTGCGGAGTATTCCCAGTTCACAGGTATGTTTTCCTGTGTGTATCCCCGGAATACGCCCTTTACAAACCCACACACACACACGACATCACCATCGCATAGATTCCTTGCCTGCCTTTGGCAAGGAATCTAAAAAACAGACTGAAATTTGGGTAGTACATCACAAATTATTGTGCAACCTACCATTTAAAATTGAGTGAATAAGCAACAACATTTTATATCTCAGCTCAGGAAAGTCCTGTGAAGATGGGAGTTGGACCCTTTGGATACATGTTTCAAGCTTTGTCACATTATATTTTTGAATTTTGAGACTTAATTAGGTAACTTTAACCCTAAAACTAACTCAGAGATATAGCACGGGTACCATCTGCTAGCAAGAATGAAACAAAACCTAGGAAGAATGAACCAAATCTCTTAAAAGATTTCACAATGGACCACATCCACTCTTCCAAAGTTGTTAATAGAGTGAGACTGGAAAGGAAACTTTCATGTCACTGCTCAGGGAAATATTATTTGATAATGTGACTTACTGCAAATTTATCTTCAACAATATTAGCATCATCCATATAGGTCTGAAAGTTGCAAGTTCCATTCTGACATGCACATAGCTTGATGGTGGGTTGTAATACGGAGCTGGCACCTTTTGTATCTGTGGCTTGAACCACTAAAGCTAGGATATCATTCACACTTGTAGGGGTCCAAGTTACGGTACCATCTGTGAAAAGAAAATGACCTTTGGACTACATAAACTTGTAGAAACAGCTCCACAGATTGGTTCATTTCATTAGTTACTGCTTTTGAAACCTTGAGAGTGTAAGTCACGCAATTTGCAGAAGACATGGGTACAATAAATTAGTGTTGATGTCTTACTGACAAAATCCTTCAATGCCTACTTCATCAAGACAATTAAAAGAATTTCCAAGATATGCAACAGGGTTTGGAACAAAGCTACTAGAAAGATACTTCACATTCCTCCTGTGAACTTTCAAACAAGACACCTGTCATATCAAGTTTAGTTACCATGTGATGCCAGTTTTATATGTGATGATAATATGGACTTACAAGAAACAGGCAGCTGTGAGAGACTGAGAAACATCGACCAAATCTGTCAGACAATATGTACTTGAGAATGATCTCACCTTTTGAAAACCCAGTAATACTGAGACCATTGTCAAGATAATGCTTTAAAGATATCTGCACAACCCACAAATGTGGAATGTTTTCACAATTTTATATCAATAATGAAGATACACTGTACTCTTTTAAAACATTGGACCTGGTGGCACAAGATGCAATAAATCTGACTTTCCTTAACCACTGGCAATGTTACACCAGTGGGGGGATATCATCCTACGAGCTCTCTCAAGAGGTAGCAGACGACAAGACCAATTGTCTTCACTGCCTAACCCCTTTAAGTTTTAGAGGAAGTTCAGGAACCAGACAAAACGAAGCTTAAGTGTCGTCAAAACACCAAGTTTCAAAGGAGGGACAAGCCTATAGTCTCCATCCCTCACATCTCCCTGCATGAAGTAGGTGTAAAGGTGGCTGTGATTTATCAATGCTATATGTGTGGATAATAAGGGGCCAGGACATCAACATTACATCCATAACAATTCAGAGTTCAAAGGGTTGAAAATAGTCCTTTATATAATTTTATGTTCACTGCCTTACTCTGATTGATTGTTGCTCCATCAGGAACTGGTTTTTCCAGACGATAGGTCACTTCACCACCTTCTGGATCTACAGCGTGTACTTGGTATACAACTTCAACACCCACAAAACATTCGATGACATCTCTCCCCGTAATATTGGGAGGAAAATTTTCTAAATTCAAAATTGGAGAGAAGAATATCATGTAGTTCAAGCAACAGACAAGATGCACTAGCCAAAATTAAAATCAAAGGTTTTATTTCTTATATTTTCATATATTTCATTTCTCAGTCAGTGGTTTGGGCTAATGTATTGCATAATGCCATGAATCTAGTAGTCCAATCAAGAGAATTTTGGAATTCTCTGTCTCTGGATATTACATCCACCTAAAGTATATACACATTTAAAAAGAAGCTGAAAAATTACTTATTAAACAACAATTCAACTTAAAATGCTATTTTTCACTATTTTATGCTACTTTTTTGGTGTGTCGTTCTTTAATCTTTCTTCTTTCTTTATGTTCCTTCTGTTTTGTATCTTAAGAAAGGGACCAGGCTTGAAAAGTTTCCACTTATTTCTGGTTCCTCTACAAAACATTATTATCGCTATGATCTCTAAATTACTGTTCCACTAGGCACTGAATTTCCTGTCATTCCTTTATTATGCTATTGTGTTTGCAGTATTATCTATTGTAAATTATGTTATAATAAAATGGTTTGTAGAAAATAAACTTCAAACTTCAAACTACAAGCAGATCCCTGAAAAAGATTGAAACCAAAAGTCATACATGCGGCAGCTGGACTGTTGGCTGAGTATTGTTTCTAACTTTCTCAGTCTCAGATTTAGAGAGGACACCCTAAGTGAGAGATGTGTTTGGTCACAAGGATGGGGCAATCGGTTGGAAATGCTCCTATTTGTGAAGTTCTAGCACCTATAACTCCCAAGTAAAATTTATGATAGAGTTAAGAGGAAAATAATGGGAAAGAAAAAAGTTCTACACTTGAAAAGTCCTTAAAGGTCAAATGCAATCATCACTGCTATAACCCTCATCCCTGCCCAATTTTGAATAAGTATTCTCTGGTATTTGAAGTCTTGTATGACTCCTTTTAATAATTTGACCATATTTTTGTGCCTGAAGTACCAAATGCATGTAGGAAAATCGGCCAGAATTTTTCAAGTCAGGCAATTTTGCAAGTTGTGACCCGAGTCATGACTTGATTACAACTCGGTTAAAAAGTCATATTCCATTGAGGTGAATATTTTGCCAGTAGTATACTATCTCATTTATTGCATTTTTGACCTCAGAGAGGACACTTATAAGGACACTACCTAGACAACTGTAGCCAGCTTGGCACACAAGAGCAAGCAAACTGTAGCACCAAATTTGTGTGCCACTTTGTGGAATATCTGCAGTCTCTGCCACATGGAGCATGCAACAGAACAGAAGTGTAACCAAAGAAGTTTAACAATAACCTAGATGAGTGTGTATCTGAAAAAGATGCTCAGTTGAGCATGTGTTTATATACACACTATGAATGGATTGATTATCAAATGTGCCTTCAATGCACTGTAAATTTGGTAGATATTAACTTAATGGTGTTGACTACTGCATGGTCTGGAAAATTGCAAGTCCAGTTTGGATAAACAAGGTTTGGCAAAAATGGGATTCAGATAAACAGAATTTAATGTACAATGCAAGGTTGTGATAATGACTGCAGAACTAAGATAAATCCCTTGTGATACCTTCATTAAAAAATTTAGCACAAAATCTTACCTAATGTTTGGCTGTCTAGTTCTAAAGTCTCTGCAGAAGTTTTGGTTCCTGCTCCAACTTCTACATTTTTTGCAGCCAGGGCATCAAATGTGCATTCTGTATTACTGCCACAGGTCTCTGTAACATTGCTGTACAGCTCTGGATCTTCTTTTTCTGCTTGATCTATTAGCTCATCCAGAAAATATGGCACAAACTTGACATCGTTGTAATCAGCCCATGTTTTACCATCTCGGTATCCAAACAAAGATACTCCTGTCTCTGGAACTCTCCCTGGAGATATAAACAGTCAAATCATATTAACTTTTAACTTAAGGCTTAAGATCACAAGCAATCTTTACTCCTTAAACTTTGCTTTAAACTTGTTCTACATTTGATTACATCTAATCACCTCAGGAGGAAATGAAGAACAGTGTATAGACATCTGACACAGATAGCCCATCTGAGCAAGTTATTAAACAGGAAATCTGTTTAATAAATGCACATGCAGATTCCATCTTTCTGCACTATGAGTAGAATAAATGAAAGTTTGCCAGGAGGTTTGGATCTGGTGAAGAAGTCTGAAACCTGATCATACCCCACCCAGCCTTTGAAGTGATGGGGTTTCCATGCTAAATTTTTTATGGGTCTAGTTGTGGCATGCATGTATTTTTGCCTTGCAAAGTGACCACATATGAAAAGTGAGGCTGATTTTCATTTGCATCTTTTGAATGAGCAGCAAAATGGAGCATTTTTTTTTTTTTTAATGACCAGGACTCTAACCTTAATCCGCCTATAAGCACTGGCTTCTCTGCTATATATGCCATCATTTATGAACACGACCACATCCATATAAAATAAAGTAAAATAGGAATGGAACTTGAATGCTAGCAAAGAATTCTTACAAACCCTCAAATGCAGCTGGCTTTAAATTCAATCTGACCTAGCTCAATCAATTTGTTAGTTCTTCAGCTTTTAAAGCAACTAATCTTACACCTTCTTGTAGAGAAGGTACTCAACTGTGTTAATATCAATGTAATACTGTACTCCACAAACTTTCAAATTGTACTTAAAAGTTTAAAATTTCAAAAAATAAATGTTATAGAGATTGAACTATGAATTCCACTGGTCAAAATCCAATCTTCAAAGGCATTCCTGTGCTAAGGTATAAAATGTTGATTGCATAATAATTTATGTCACTCTTGTACGAAACATACATCTTTGTCCTTCAAGTTCGGCATTAACCTTCTGTACTTTGTTTCAAAATGTAAATCTTGTCTAATATTGTTATGGAGGGACTTACTACACTTGTCCTCTCCTCCCAACATGTTATACAAGAAAATGCCATATATACATTTTTATTTCAAAAGGAAACAAGTTGAGTTATGTAAGAATGACATTACAAATTATTGCACAACTATCTCAAATTGAGTGAACAGACTTCAACATTTTATAATTCAGTAACCTCTGTCGTACATATTCTTGTAACTGCAGACTTCATTAAGGTACAATTATAAGTTTGGGGAGTGCTCATGGTTAATATGGGTTAAATTCTCAGTGGTAGGATGCATTCGAAGCTCCGTGGGTTAAACTACACCACACTTCAGACTTTTCAACTTCTTAAAGGATGTCAGAATGAAATGCCTATAATCTCAATTATAAATGTGAAGTTACCTTAAAATGTACTACGTTTTAGATGGTAAACAAGCAGATCATACTTATGTTATGGTTGTAGGTGTGAGCAGACAGAGCAGATATATCTGTGGTGGAATACTTACATGTTTCTCCAAACTCAAATATTTCCCTTTCTGTGTAATTTCCCATCACATCTTCCTTTGGTTGGAGAGTTCCATCAGACCTCATAAGATCATCTGATTGGTTGCCATTCCACACACCTGATATATTTTTAATATCAAAGTTCATATTTGTCAACAATACAACCATGTAGCATGATGACAATACTTTCTTGATAAGTTTGAAACATATCAGTTGATTTGGTTCATTTATATACACCAGGGGTGTGCAACCTTTCCAAACTACGGACCAAATCATGTTGCTGTGACCATCTAAGGGGCTGCAGTGGAACAGAGAGGTGTGTATGAGGGTGGCGTCTTACCCTCACTCCTCCCCCACCCTACCTCGTTAGAGTGACCAATGTGTTCATCTACGCAGACTCACATGTGCTCAAATAATATTGTAGTATGGTCCTTCCGATTGTTCGAGAAACTTGCCTGTGTGGTTGCATCTCTATTTTTTCCACAAAAATACTAATTTAGATTTAGAATTCGTTTTTCAAGTGTACTTACGTTAAGTTAAAGTTGCGGTCAAATGACAAGATGTACGAGGGCCAAAAATGGGGCAAATCAAAATTGTTTTGTAGGCTGCATGGGAGAAGGCCGCCGGCCGCAGGTTGCACACCCCTGATATACACCTTATGCACTGATGTCACACAATATAATTTTGGAGGCAAGACAATGAAGCACATGGCATGCACGCAGTAGACTTTGCACGAGAATGTAGTTGACTCGTAGTAAAATCAGCAGATGTCTGCATTTGTTGGTATAACTTGCAATGATCCAAACGAGGGAGCACATTCTGCTCTGTGACATCATATGCAAAGGGTTTACTTCACTTTGAAAGTGAAGTCATTGAATATCACTTAAAAACACGATGTGAAATGTATTTCTTCTAAACAGGAACATTTTTTGCTCTATGTATTGGTGACTGCTCCATGTTCTGACTTCTCTGTGATCACGCATCTCTAAATTCTAACAAGTCTACATGAAGATCAGTAAAGATAAGGGCTAGGTTAGGGTTAAGTTAGAGTGAGAATATTAGGGTTGTGTGTTGGAACATAGTGGTGTAGCCCATACATTTTCTCTTTTCAATTCAGTTACATTTATCATTTTCTTGGCACCTGAAATGTTTTGGTTTAACCATAAAACTAATACAGCAATGAAGTTTTGAGCAGATGCAAGGTGCCATAGACAGGAAAAAATAGTCCTTTCCTCACCCAAAGGTTGGCTCCAAGTAACATGAGGTTTTGGGTAAAAATTGAAATATTTACTTAATATTAACCTCAAACATTTAATACTTACCAAGCAAACCAGCAGATATTCCAGTACTAAAAGCTTCAGGAGCAGAAAGAACCACCTCTAACATTCCAGAAGCAATCTCAACTGAAATGCTGAAGCCAGAGCTCCAATAACCTGTAATCTGGGATGAAGTAATATTCTCCTTGAAGAGCTGGAAAGTTCCATTCGGTCCTCCATCTTTGTAAGATGTACCTAAGAGTAGATGCGGAATGAGAGGAAACATTGTTGAACTGAAGACGCTTAAAATGGTGATCTTCGAACCTTACTATTCTATTTGTGGTATATCTTATTACCAACCCCATTGGCTTTAAGTTGCCAAACCAATTCCCCTGGTAATTTAGATGATCTTTCTTGGAGCACAAAGAAGTATTAGCACTAGCTCAACTAAGCATTCTCTTCTCTTTTAATAACAACTGCTGTTACAGTACTTTGGTTAATTAGGCCTAAACTGTAGTTACTTTGTGTTCTGTTGCTCTATATAGCAGAGATTGCAGACTTTCCAGCAATTGAAATTTCATGGATGGTTAGGCCAAGGTAATTCTATCTTCAGTGTACTTATTGCACATTCCAGTAGTCCAGTCAATGGCACAGCCTTACAAAGTATCTACCCTTCATTGATTCCACACAATAGGAAAAAATAGAACAAGCTGGACAGTCAATTCTGCCTTCAACAGGGATAATTATCATGTAATGAACTGTGACAATTAAAGCTGACTGGGCAACCAGAGGGATGATAGCTTTGCCCATAATATGCTATGTGCATATCTTATACAAAACAAACGCGATCTCTGTCAATCCTAGTATGGTTTAAAGAGTAACCAGAACTCCACAAATTACATTAATTTGACAATATATTTCACTCAGAGCTTGGTGGTAAATGCAACATTATTTTTTATACCTTGCCAAAGGCAAAAGGAATCTATGCAATCCCTCTTGTGAGTGTATGTACAATGTTTGTGTGTGTGTGTGTGTGTTTGTATATGTTTTTGATGCAATAGCTTGTAAACATGATATCTCAGGAAAGGAATGATTGCTTCTTTTCATACTTCGTATAAAAATTTGCCAAATTGACAGGAAGACCCTATTGTTGTTAAGACATACTTAATATTACAAACATTTGTGATATCACGGCATAAAAGATTACGGCAATCTCACTTTTCATATAACTATCTTCCTGTTGCATTGTTTGAAATATTTTAAATTGACTTCAGCATTTATGATATGACATTTTTTGAGAAAAATATAAAGAGCACTCACCATTAGATATTAGAGTTGTGTCAAATAACTTGTTGTTCAGATACACATCGATATTTTTCATGTCGTTTGACAAGACCATCTCAACCTTTTAATAGAAAATATCAAAAGATTGTCCCATACTAAACTTAAATAACACTCTTTTTTGTTTCCACAGTAGCTGAAATTCCAGATATTTAATACTCATGAAATTGCAGCTAATTTGTTGGCATATATGCAGGTTACATTTGGACAGGTCGCCTTCCCTGTGATTCAATAACAATACTTCCAGTTAATAATATAACAGTCTATTCAAAGTACAAGATGGATGGCAAGGAGTGCTACTAGGTTTAAAGGGGCTCATTGGGTTGATATTGAATATTTTGTGACAAGTTTGAAGGAAATTATTGCACGACACTGCTTCTAATTAGCCTCATTAGCCACTTAATATCTCTTTCTGTATTTACCAAAAACATGAAAATTGCAGTTTTAATAGGTGAAAAGAGTTCATAGTTTGCAATGTTCATCCAATGTTCAGCCCTTGATAGACCAGCCACTCTGGAAAGTACATGTATTCACAAGTAAAGCCTTCATCACAACGGCTGTTTGTAAGAGGAGTTAAGATTCTGTCAATCAAGTTGGCATAAGCTTCACTTATTGCATGGTCGTATTTAAACAGCAGTTGCATATGATTAATACCTAATGGTAAAAAGCGTCTGGTCACAAATTTGTTCTAAATGATTTTAATTATTAATTACCCTATCATTACTGTTTTGATTGTGTGTTAGATATTCAGAATCTGTTAGTTTGACCACTGCCATCAAGATGTAAGTAAAACTCAGAAGGTGTGACAAAATATCACAAAATTCATGAACCAACTCAATAAGACCCTTTAAAATCTATCAGTAGATCTACTTTCACAAAGCACTAGGCTGAGCACCAGGCTGCATGCTGTACTCAGCTATAACTGCACTAAAAAGCTCCTTGAATCACAAACCCCACAAATGAATTTGTTACTGTGGTATTCATAAATCATGGTACCAAGGCAACCCAATCACCTCTATGCAGGTTTTATCAAGCTGCAACAATAATACAGGGATACAGACAGGCATGCCAGCAGAAGCTATCCAGTTCATACTTCATGATCCTATAAACTTCCTGGTTATGTCGCAACTGGCACTAGCTGACCAAAATGTACACTGTTATATCATCTTTCTGTTCTGCATGTCTCTGAAGTAGTTTGTGCCAATCAATGTCTATTGTCACATCAGCTGTATTGCATTGCATGGCACAGGTGATAACAGTCTACCCCTTTGGTACTGTACACTGGGAAAGGATGGAAGTAAGCTAAACTGACCAGATGAGTGTGATCAATTCCTTGTGAGGACTCGGAGTGTTCAAGGCATAAGTTTTGAAAAAAATCCATCACAAGTCATTTTTCATACATTTCACAAATGAGGATAGAATTAAGCATTACTATAAACTAGTGAATATTAGCATTTGCGGTTATGTCCACAAGCTCTCTAGTGGTGTTTAATGTGACCTATGACAGGCACGGATTCAGAGAGCATTGGGGAGGGGGTGGGCTGGGTGTTACCTGGTATGTTTGGCTGCTCAGACAAGATTGCAAGCATCAGTCTTGTAATTTGCTTTAATACCTGCCTCCCTCCTTTTTCAATGTGTTGATCCCAACAATTTGCTACACATTCCCAAGTTTCTGGATCTAACCCTGCATGCAGTTATTACAAGCTAGAAGATAAGACTCTCGATTGTACTGCAAGGTGCTGGATGTAAACAAGTCATGTTGTCATACCTTACTAGAATTAACAAACTGGGCAGCAAAGGCACTGAAGTATGTTGCATTGGTCACTTCTTCATTGCTGTTTAACAGCTTAGCTGTCCTTCCCTGGAGGTTGAAGATTTCAGTTGTACTGTCCAAAGGAGAGACAAACCTGGACATGATATACTCTCCTAGGCCATTAAAGGTGTACTGATATCCATCCAGGGTAGTGAAATGAGGGTCACGATACATCCAACCTGGAAGGTGTAAAGGTGTCTATCTAGTGAATATTTACTGGTAAAAGAATCTTTGCAATGAAGAGAAAATACAGTACTGTAGACTACAAACCTCACAGACAATTTGCCCACATGAGAAAGCAGAAATATGAATTATCACACAGTCCAAATGTTTTAATTTTATACTAAGAAGATGTAAGAAAGATTAGAACTCAGGCGAAAGGATTAATACACTTCTCCTCTAATGGAGACTCTCTCATTCCTTGAAGTGGGTGAGATAGTATGCCCCTGACATTTTAATCTCTAACACTAGTCAAAAAGAGAAGACAAACTAGTGATCAATCATTATTACACTGATATTATGGAACACTCAGGGATACTGCTGCAGATATACCAACAAGCAGTTTAGAGTTTTCAGAAATATTTTAGATAGTTCTTCTTAAATTTCATCAGACCACTGATAACTCTTGGTAACTTTTGACCTTCACAAAGATCTTTTGGGACCTAGTGCTCAACAAGGGACTGCCACATGCTACGAGATCAATCAAAGTATACCCGCCATTGAGATATTGTTAATAAGATTCTGACCTTTTGACCTCTCGTGACCACAACTTAATAAAAGTTAATAGCTCAAACCTCCAGACAACAGAAGTCTTCAACTCATGAGGTGTTCTGTCGAAGGGGACTGTGTTCACACCTTTTGTTTTTCTCCACACTGATGCTTAATCAAGTATGAAGTATCTGTCAGGTAATCCTGTCTGGTCAGCGAGCTGCTCACCAGTGACCATTTTTAATATGTTTTACAGCAAATTGTTGCTTAGTCATTGTATGTTTACAGAGAAGTCTGTTTATGCTTGAGTGTGTTTGTTTACACAAGATGTGCAGAGTAGGGAAGTAAGATAGTCTCTTATCTTGCACTGTGGTAACTTTTTGAAGAACAGAAAGTCTGCTGTTTGGCAAATATTGAAGAGGATTGGAGAATTGGCAGAAACAGCGTCTCCAGAATGGCTCATGGACTATTCAAATGCATACCACCTATCACATTTTTCATGGTCACCATTTTTTGAGATATTATGCTTATCAGCACTTTTTAAGGTTTTGACCTTTTAACAGACCTCTTGTCACCCTAATGACCTTTGACCTCCAACAAGCATTTTTAAGGGTAACACTGTTTGATCTCTGGTAACCCCAAGCAACATAAGACACCAACATCTACCAACAGGGATCATCTACTCAATATGGGGTATCTATATGCCAACAATGACTTCAATAAGTTTTCCCTCTTGAGATACTGTTTACAAGGTTTTGACCTTTGACCTATGCATGGTGACCTCAAATGACTTTGACCACCAAAAAAAAGGTAATAGTGACTTCATCTCACGAAACCAAATAACTGTCCTACTTACTCCATCTTGGAGGGAGGTAACCCTCACAGTCTTTGACTGCAGGTCTTTTTTCCAGATATAAGTCACAGAATGCTTCATCATTTGATTGTGCACAGCAGTGGTGTTGTGGCATAAGGTCATTGTCTGTAAGATAATAGGTTATCATAGTGATTCACAATGATTCATTATTCAGAGCATCTTAATCTTAAAGTCAAAACAGTATATCTTGCTGTGACAGTCCTGCTAAAATGTGATACATTTACTGTACACTGTAGCAAATACAAGAGCACAATGCAGTGGTACAGTATTACTTGCAGTTTAGTGATAATTGATGAATGAACCAGTATACTAAATAACATCAGACATAGATGTAGGGGCCTAGAGAAAGGGGGAATAGTAGCAAAAAACAAAGAGAGAAGGAGAAAGAAAGTAAAGAGGAAAATTTTTTAAAAAGTTTTAAAAATATATCTTTTTGCAGGGGATGGGTGGAACTTTTATAGTAGGAATCATGTCTTTTAAAAAAATCCATTTATTAGGTTGATAACAAGAAAAAGGGCAACAATGTGAAGAACTTAATGTTTCAGCAATGCTGCTTATCTACCTGGCCCCCTAGACCCTACCCATGCAAACACATGCTTAACGCACTTAAGGTTACCAAACTGCCTGCCCTTCCTCCTCCCCCCCCCCCTCCAAAGAAATAAAAATCCTGGATCTGCACCTGAAAAGCACAAACTTCCTCACAGGTTGTATATAATAGCCCTGACTGAAAGTAAGCTTGGTTCTCATTTGTGATGTTGTCCTCATAAGAATTAGGGTAGATTATTGGATATTACACTTTACAAGAGTTATGAATGTTGTAATGTTAAACATTACGTGAAAATCTCCGAATAGAATATTGGTCTTTTCACCCGCATGTTACCCTAATCATGCGGGTTCTGTTCAGTGTACTGAATAATGGGATTATTTGGCTCACTAGTCTGTGGATATTTGCATTTCATGCATGCTTGGAATATCTTCCTCCTTACACTCTGAAATGATCAGAGTGCACTGACCATCTCAAAAGGTCTAGTGTGTTGCATACAGAGAGTCAATAGAGTTAACAGTCTAGTGGTTTCTGCTCCTTTGGTCACAAGAGCATCTATGGTGTCTGATAACAAATTTAGCCTGGGCTATGTTTAATCAAGCAAGCAGCATCAGATAAGAGACTGGACAGTTCTCTATTCGAAAAATTTTACCTCATGACAAATTTAAAGTTTGAATGAACAAATTATTCATGAGCTACAAGGCAGTCAACTGTACCTTACACTGTACATACTTTATCTGCTATATGCAGAGACAGTATACAGTGTAAGGCTTGAAGTACAGATTCCTTCTTCTTCATCAGCCCTTCATCTTCCTTTTTTTTTTTTCTTTTTTTTTTCATTTTAAATTTCTCCCTCTTTCTTTTTCTTTGCTTTCTCCTTTTTGCTAGTTTTTTTTTTTATTTTCAAGATCTCCCATTTTCTTTTCTCTGATTACTGTTCTTTTTTTCAGTGGTTGCTTGTTTGTTAACAATTTCTCTGTTTTTCTGGTGTCCTTCATACATCCTCAGTACTTGCTTTTTTATGCAGTGCAAAGTTGTACAAATGAATGCAGCATTAAATTTGACATAGACTTACATTCAAATATCAAACCTTGAAAGACAGGTCTGATTAATCCCTCAGACCAACATTGATATGATATACAAAAACAAGGCTTATTCCAATCACAAGGTGGTCACAATGTACATTATAGAAGCTGCTGCTATTCAACACACTCAATGTTTAACCATACACACTGGCCTGTCATCACTGAATGTGACTATGTAAGCCTTCCTAGTCAGCCAACTTGGCCATTTTGGTTTCAAAACAAGACTTTTATAGTGAGACTGTCACAGCATGAGATTGTCACAGAGGATTTTTGACCCAGACTTCAAAAATATTGTTTAAACAGCTTGCAAAGTTTCTACAAGTATCATTCTTGTCATGTCAAATTTGAATTTGAAAGAGCTACATAAGGATGGGATCAACTCTAATTACTTCAACACAATTACATTTTATTTTAATTCAAATAAATGACTTCATTTTATTTATCAAAATTTGAAAACCCTTCAAAGGCTCCTCTTCAGCAAGATAGAAAATATTAAATAAATTTTTCTTACCAAACCAAGCTTTATAATTTTCAGGCTCTTGAGTATAATCCAAGTTAAACATGTAACGTTCGGCCACACTACTTTCCACCTCTTTGTTATAGCCCTCTATCAGAGAGTCATCCCACCAACGGTAACAGCACATGTTCCCCTTGTAACTTCCCCATGACCACCACCAGTTTTCGGCAGTGGGGTCATAGATCCACCAGGATGGGAATGGTAGGGTAGGCTGCATGCACAGTTCATTATCTGTATAATGAAAAGTTAAATCAACAATGTAATGACATTCTCACTTAAAAGGAAAATACAGTCACCTCAATGTGGATTAGTGTAGTTGTAATGAATTGTAAGTTCGCAGTACTGTTCATTACTGAATGCCCTGCGTATTGTATACTTCATTTAGAAATAGTTGAGGCTCTTTAAGTCCTGCATGCACCTGCTTCAGTTTAAGTCAGGTCTTTTTTATGGTAAAGGACAATGGGTCACTATAAAAGGTGAAAGTAAGAATGTGTCCAGCCTCAATTCTTGCCTAGAAGCATGGCAGTACACAACTGGCCTTACTACATTTACTGCACTATTTGAAAGAAATACAGTACTTCCTGAAGAACCCGTTTGGGTGTGTCCCCTAGTGTGTTTGAGAGTGAAATGTGGACCCAAAGAGGTATGTAATTGTTCTGTTAGTTGTTCGCTTAGTTGCAAAGCTAAAACTAATGTATTTTGTAAAGTGTAGATGTTTAAGATGGATTTCAGTAATTTGCAGGTTTATTGCGTAAAGTTTGCGGTGAGTCGGGCTATTGGATTTGCGAGTCCGTACCCACATATTTGTCACAGGGAGTGGGCAAATTTACATTCACTGTGTGTAATGTTGCGGTATTGCTGTTATATATTTAGAACACTGCAGTTTGCAATGTACATGGTTTGGTGCAATTGGTATTTGATGTAATGCGTATGTTTTTGTAGATTTGTTATCTATTTTTGTAGTCCGTAATATTGAGCCATGTCTATTTTTGTATTTTTGTAGTTTCATGTTATTGGAATGCACTGGACTGAAATGAATTATTACCATGCATGGAGCTAGTCATCACTGACAGAAGAATACAATTTAGTGCAAATTATTCCCGTCAAGCCTTTTGTGTCATTTTTTTATTAAAGTTGCGGGCCCTCTCCACGAATGGCTACAGTAGTAGTCCACCCTATTTCATGAATGGCTCTTGTGGATCATGTACGTGACAATATTTTTCTTACTGAACTGCAAAATTAACAAGGAGTAACTCCTTGGCTTACCTTGAATATATAATATTTAAATCCTAAAATGTTATGAACGATATTTGTAAGAGAAAGGAGAAGAAACATGTAAAATTTAGCTTTTGTTTCAAAATAAGTTTGGGGTGACTGCTTAGGCCCTTTAAAGACTCCACTTGCAAAAAACATGATTTTTTTTCAATGCATTGAATTAAGGATTCACCCTTAATACTTTGAGAAAACTATTTATTGCCCAGTATAATCATAATCATTTACTTACAGCCCAACTTACTGAAGCATATGACACAGGCAGAAACAACTAGAAGCATTCACTACTCAAGACTTAGCTCTTCTTAAGCCTATGATTTTTCATCTTTTGGATTCTTTTTCTTTGCGCAAAGAGACCTAAGTGTGTTTTACACTTTATAAAAACTGTGCATCACCATCACCATCACCATCACCATCACCATCATCATCATCATCATCATCATTGTTCACTGTCAAAAACCTCATCATCCAGTAGATGGTTTCATTACTAAATAAGAGAAACTTACACTTTGCATCTTGCAGATTATCCATAAATTCTGAGCTTAGTTTGCCTTGCCACTTCAAAGGAATTCCATAGTAATCAACTGAGTAAGCTCGATAAGACCAAATAAATCTTCTGTCACGAAAAGCTTGATTGTAAGAGCAGGGACAAGGGTCAAATCTATCAGCCCAAGGACTGGGATCAGGTTCGTCTTCATACCAGTCTAGGCAAAGCTGAAGATGAAGTAACAAAACAAAAACCTAAGAATTAAACGGAAAAAGTATGCAGAGATTTTCAGAATGATAAAGCATTTATCCCAAATTGCATTAATTGTTTTATCCTCTGCGGGTAAAAGCAGCTTGACTCGGGGATAACAGGATCAGATTATGAGGTGTACGGACTTGGGTATATCACATGACCAGTTTATGATTAGTAAACTAGAGTGTGAAAGAGGAACACAATAGCACCCACATGCCATGAAATGGCCCCTTACAGAATCGAACACTTCCAATTTCCCGATCAATGGGCCGTTTATCCGGTTTTCAACAAAATGTTATAGCGGGTTTGCAACTCATGGTCTTAGCAAAGATGCTTATCAGGCTTGAGTAAACGAGCTGCATGACTGTGCAAGATAATGCAAGATAACTGTTTACATTCATTTGAGCGACTGATAAACGATAGAGGATTATCACTATGGCAACTGCCGGTAGTGCTTTTCTGTGTATGGCTATTCTGAGGAAAGATAATCTGCTTTAAGAGATAAGATTAGCAGGCAGGAAATGAGAGTGACTGATCAGAGACCTCAGGGAATAACCATTTCATGCATGGCTGCACGATTTCTGTCCAGATCTATAAGGGTAATTTATTGACATGTAGTTGGGTGCTGGCCATGATCTATACTAGGGTACTGTTCACTGCTGTATGGTCAGTTTGTTTTCATATAAGTGCCAGTTTACAGACAAGTTACCTGCAAAAGCCACTTCCACAGTGGAGATACTGCTGGTCAACTAAGACTAACACCATGAATCAGGACTTGGTTGTCAAAAGTCATTCAATGGCTTTTGTGGGTCTTCAAAACATTTTCTGAGGTCATCAACTGGTTGTAACATATTTTTTGTTCCTAGGGGTTTAAACTTTTGCAAGCTACATGGAAGGAGGGTTTTCTGGTCTCAAACAGGTTGCAAAAGTGTTGGAGACTGATCTAAAACTGAACTTGGGCTGGTCATTATTAAATGCAGGCATTCAGTACTGACGTTCAGTAACTGATTGCCATGCATGTAAGCAATTGATGAGAAGTAAAAAAGCAGTCAATCACTGACCATTCACTGATAATTGAAAACCAGTGACAATCACTCGCCTAGTGGGCAGCGCAACTGGTAGGCATTCACCAACTGATATTGGCAAACATGTTACAACCTTTGGTAGCAGACCACTACACCATACAATGTAAATACATATACAACAGTAACCTATCATTCTTCTACTTACAACAGAGCAGTCTGCAGGTCAAAACTTTCCTTTCCAGCAGCAGTTCATAGTTAATTGTACTTGACATCATGTGACCATTGGCCACTTAAACCAAGTTTAGTTGTCTCATTGTCTCCAACTAGTTGCCAACTAGTAGCTTCCAAATCTTCAGCAATAAGACAACTTTTGTGTGGCACTTGGCGACAGGTTGCTCACTATTACTACAACCAATTGCCAACTAGTTGCCAACATAAATATTTTAATAATTTGGTATTTGGCCAGCGCTTCAAAAATCTTTCACCTTTTGATTTCACATGTTAATTCTTCTATCTGTACAATACTAATCTAATTTGAAGGTTACATTTTTAAATAAAATTTGAATTGACTCGGTAACAATCCTATCATCAGCTTACTAAATACTCCAGCTTATATGCCTTTTCTGAGACTAATTATAACACTGTTTATATGGTAACAGGTTTGATCAAACTGATTTGGTTGTCAGCCCTTAACAAATATCACTTTGGTTTTTACAAGCTTTGGAAAGTAGACAAGTAACTACAGCACTTATGTATTTTTGTTGTGGTTATTGTTGTTGTTGTTTTGCTTTCAACAGGGTGCATTTTTTCATCAGTGGACAGGGTAAAAATACACATGGACCTACAGAGCTAAATGAATGAAAAAGTATGTCCCAGTTCCTGAAAATTATGAGCAGGACACAAGCTAATTTGTGTTAACCAAGAGCTACTGTTTCGAATTTCACAACCTGACTGTTTTCCTGGTTAGTTCAAACGGTTGTGAACTCTTTTCACTCAATGCTAGATCTTGTCTATGTTTCCTCTAATTTTTCTTAAGAGTGTGCCACAGTTAATTAACAGTGATGACAGATTTCAGACTTAGTAAACCATTTGTGCAATTTTTACATACAATTTGTGCTTATACACATGGCAGGTTTTAAATGTCAGTACACATACCAATGCTCCATTGTAGTTCTTTACATGGAAGTGCAGGAGCTAGTATTGAAGGACCCCAATCTCTCATTGCTAATATAATTCCATCCTTAGAGACTGCATATAAAATAACAAAGTGACTCACCCTTGCAACAGCTAAATTTACCTCCAGAAAGATGTTGAAGAGGCAAACAAAATACAAAATGTTTCTAACCAATTGGTTTGAGTCAGGCCGGTCAGAGCCTTTTTTCCACTTGTGGAACACTGGCTTGTTTTCCCTACTCCATTGCTTATGCTGAGCAGCAACCACAATGGTAGTAGTTCCATTTTTAAAGTATTTGGTATGACCTGTCCAGGATTCCAACCCTCGACCTTCCCGCTGCAAGTCAGAAGCTCTAACCACTTGACCATGCAGTTGGTACCCTGGTCAGATATGCTTTACTAATTTTGCTAAAAACTTATCTTTCAAACCTCAATTTCCTTTTGCTCTAGTTAGGTTTTCATCAGTTTACAAACCCAACTGCCTATGTATGGCCAATTTGTTTTTGGCTACACATGAGTACTTTGCCACTTCATAGATAGCAAATAATAACACAAGTGCAAATACATGCATCCTGCTTAATGTTCAATATAAAATGCAGGTTATGCAGAAAACCTCCTGTTGTATGTCCAAGTGCAATTGCAAAATGTTTATGAGAGCTAGATGCATTCCTTCAACCAGAATGCAAAAATGCATTGAGGTTTCGATGATGCATACTGTATATATGTTTTATTCGCAATAATGCCATGTTATCCCATCTTTTTTAGTCACTAGTAAAATGCTATCTTAAGGTGTTGGAAAAATAGTTTTGTGTTCATATTTGATCTTAGGAATTCTTGGGAAATTTTGC
>WURT03657658.1:0-18471 GCA_009936505.3 Holothuria glaberrima
AAATTGAAGTGCACTTTTAAAGGTGATCTCTTTTCTCTTAAAACCTGTCGTGATAATGGATGAAGAAGAAGAAATGGGTTGTCCACGTATCCTCCGAAAATAATAATCGACAATAAGATGACAATGAAACACAAAGTCATAATTGACATACGAAGTATGGAGCAAGCATTTATTTGAGCTCGGAAGTTTTCGGTTCCCCTGGAACCTTCTTCAGCGAAGATAGACTTCAGACTAATACATGCAAGAGTAAATAGAAAGTAAATGTACAGCCCATGCTGAACAGACAAAAAGCAAACAAACATCACTCATTCATGAATCATTGTAGAAAGTGTAATGGTTGAGCGGGCCCAGATAGGCTATTGGGCCCTTAATATGTGTATTGAATTTAAGGATAAAGCTTAGCTCTGTATATATGTTTGCGTTGTCGAGAAGAGTCAAAGTTTGAACCAAGCAGTACACATTTTAAATTTTGGAGGGAATGATTGGCTAATCTTATACTTCTTTGAGCACCAAGCATTTTATTGTGCTTCGCAGAACTCGTCATGAATGCCTAGTACGCGTGCACGCCGGCCCTCACTTAAACTAGGTCTGTAGACATGTAAATGTGATGCTTGCATGTTTGGTGAAAAAAGCATTAAAAATGATAAAATTAGCCTCAATTTCCATTAAAATCCACCAAATATTGATTATTTTACAAGATATGTACTGTTTTTCACCTACCCAAGAATAAACATCATGAGCTACTTATAGTATGCACATTTTGACGTACAGAGAGGGACCTCGGTCAACTGGGTGTAATGTTATTCTTTGTTAGTTTAATTAGCCTTCATTCCAAGGACAGCTGAAATTTTGGGATGCCTCGAGGGGTTAATTTTGGAAGTAGCTATTCAGTTCTTTGAAAATATCCACATTAAATACCAAACTAGAAACTAGCTATTAAGTAATTAACAGATAATTTATAAAGAAATAACAAAAGAAATACAGACTGTGCAACACTCCACATCATATTTTTGCATAGCTAATGAACAATTCCCACAAATGGTCAAACTTTGAAGAAAAATATCTTAAGAACCGTAAAAGATATTCAAATAATTCCAACGGATTTTTGATTAGGGGATCTTAATCTATCTTTGTTGAGTAGAGCAACTCAATTTATTACATGTCCACAGACCTTTAAAGAAGACGTTCGATCCATCGCATATTGCCCAGGCTAACCGGCCACTTGGTGCGACAGAACAGCCAGACTGCCTGTCCCCGCTGCTCTATTCATTCTGAAATTCTTGCATGGCCCCTGAACTAAAGTATATCATATAGGCGCGGGAGCCGGGGTTTGTGGGAGATGGCACTTTGCAGCAACCCACTAGTGGACCCGGCCCCAGTCCCATCCTGGAAAATCATTCTTGGTCCGACATTGTTTAGGAGAAAATTGAGCAATTTGCTTGTTACCCTTCTTCCGGGGGAAAACGTTTAACCCCCACCCCCTCATTCGAAAAATGCCTCGTACGCCGATGAACATTAGTCGCATGTTCCAAATGACACTGGAACCCTACAATTTGTCCAGATCGACATCATACCAGGGAGGTCAGCCGCTCTGATCATAATATATAGCCCATAAAGCGAACAGGTATTTTCAGGTATCTCCTCTGTAATACTGGGTGAACTGATGGCGCTAAATGGAAATGTTGCATGCTCAACGTTACTTATAAATTGAGGCTGTAAACAAAACATTGATGACAGGGTGCGTACCCATTCTGTGCACGATACATAAAATGCACTGATCTGAGGCTAGGGCTAGGCTAGGCTAGGCTGCACATCTCAGTACATTGATTGCGAGAAGCATTTGCCTAGCCTACAACATACTGTATCAATTTATCAGCACTCCACACAAAAATTACTGCGCACTCTCCGCAAAGAAATCAAGGGGCCGGGTGAAAGAAAGAACTTGAATAGCAAGACTTTTCCCAAATATAACGGTATATGGGATCAACTGGGTTTGTAGAGTAACAAGATATTTGATTACTTGTCGCTAGAAATTAGAATCGAGACTATTTCGAGATGTTAAGCCAGTCAAACTTAAGTACATTCGCCAATACTTTAACGCTACAGTGTATAGCCTATAGCCTAGGCTAGTCCTAGGTGCAAACCGTTATGGCCACGCTAGGCTAGGACAATATTAGCCTAGTGTTATTAGTCTGTCACCAAACAAGGCCAGTATATAGGCCTACATGCTACGTCGTGCACAGGCCTGAGGATTTCAGATTTCATAGTAGGCCTAACCATTTTTTAGGTTTCATAGTTGGCCTAGGCCTATTTGATCCACGTAACCCAACCCATTTTGTTGAGTAGTTAAAAACCATTTTTGCAGATTCCCAAAGATTGCGAAAACACCCAACTCCCCCTGCACTCATCCCCACTGGATTCCTGCCCATTCACCTCCTCATCCCTCAATGGGACTCCTGCCAATTCTCTCCCCGCCTTCCTGCGTCTTGATTTCACACCAATCTGGGCTGTCACGTTTAAACGTTTCAAAGAACATTCAATCGTTTAAACAGCGCCAACTGTAATTCAACCAAACGTTCAAAGGGATTTCCCTTTAAAACGGCAGAAGTTAAGCATTTTTTTTTTTTCGATTTGCTTTGACATCTTTCATTTTAAAAGCAATGTTTATTTGCAAATTCAATGACCAAATAAAGCTTTGAAAAGAAATCGTGGTGGCTCTTCATTCATGGCATAATTCCACGATTGAATTGGTTTTCACTTACTATGATAGTAAGTGTACTAGCCTAATTCCCCTTAACAAAATTCAGTGTTTGTGTTATCCCATTTGCAACAGAAGCCCAGATCTGCTAATTAGTGCGTAATAGGGTTCACACTTTTCTCAGTATATACCGTTATCGTAGCCCAAGTAGTTCACAGGCAAACATTAAAACAAAAGTACCCGGAAGTCCCACGATATTTCAATGTTTGCACTTGGTCATTTCACACCATCCTACCGTGTTTTATTTATGCATGAAAAGTGTGTAGGCTTAGACGTGTTTGTTTTGAGTGTTTCATACGGCAGTACATAATGCATGCACGCAAGCACCATATATCCATATGTAAATATCTGTTTGATTCATGCTATAGCTGTGCGCAAATAAATAGGAGCCAGTACAGGTTTGGGTGTGGTCAAGTGCTGTGCGACTTTCAAGCACAGCTTATCCGGGTCACGTTTCAGATGTCGTTATTGTGTACTGTAAATCATAAAAGAACAATGCACACTTTTAAGTTTACACAAATCAAAATGCACATTTTACATAAAAGCACCTGCCGTAACTACTGCAAACTATAATGTAACAAGTGAAAATTTAGCTGTACACACAGCGATCGAAAAATACTGTAATTTCCCGAATTTTGCCCAATATTCTTGCGACGTACGTCAACTCTTGTACAGAGCAGGTGCGTAGCTTAATGTCTTAGTTTTTTAATGCAATTAGGGACCTAAACACATGCTGTGACTTAACTCTGCTTTCATCATGCGTTTCACTTGAACTTCTGTACACAACATGGAAATAGCCTTTTGTATCGTTGTTTGGGTACATTTCGGCCATTAATCAAACGTACAATCAGTGACTGCGATTTTGATACTTGGTTCCATGCACTGAAAAATTTGGGTGAAAGAAGGCAGTGACATGATCGCTAGACCTCGACGTACACGTTTTCAAAGCTTGTTCAAATTGCGAATATCGTTGTGCATTGTCAGTAGAGATGGACAATGTTTTATCGATTAACAAACTGTTATTCTGACTGTTTAAAAGTTTAGGAGATAAAAATGTGCAGTGTACCCACATGATGAACAACCGGGACCCGTGGCTGCAGTTTGATACCAGTCAGCCAGTGGACTCCGCAATTGCAATTTGCGGTGGCACGAACTGGAAAGTGTGAGCGGTACGCGATCTATTTCATACGTGGTTTGTGATATGAAGCAAGAGCGATGTGGGGAAAACGTCGTAATTGGTAGCGTGTATTTTTTAGAACAGCCTACACCTTCTTTTCGAATTTAAAATGCCTCCTAATGAATGGTCAAATTTAAGATACCATACGGTAACACAAGAGTTGAATGTGAGTTTCAAATGAGACGTTGTAACGGATTTTCAGTTACGTGGTTTGGCGGTCACGTAACCAACACGCAACCGCGAACGATCGATCGCGAGAAATCTGGAGGCTTGCATGCAGCAGAAATATTCCTGCCAATACCCTCTGCCAGCTGTTTAATTGTTGCCAGTATAGGAGACTTTAATCATTGCTAAGTGAACCCAAGGGATCATGGGAACTGGGAGTAAACACAAGAGAGAAGTGAAGTCATGCTATTGTTTATACTCCCAGTTCCCATAATTCCTTGGGTGTATTTAACATAACAACATAACATAACAGGTTAAAGGACAAAGGAGGGCTAAGGCCCATAAGATGTCGTGCAGTCCAAAACCCCAAAACTAAAAGCAAACAACCAACACCCAACCAGCCCAGTAACTACTAGATTCTACCACAGTCGTGGAAGAACATGTCAATGTTACTCTTAGAGCAGTGCACTGATGTGGAGTTAATAACCCACTCAGGCAGACTATTCCACTCATTGACAACTCTACAGTATGTGAGAAACTGAACTTCCTAATGTCTAGCATTGCGAAAGGCTTCACCACCTTCTTACAATGGCCTCGAACCGGAGTATTACTTTGAACTTTTAAATAACTACAATCTAACAAAGGATTCCTTTCAGAAAGAAACTTGTAAACCTGGAGCATATCCCCCCAAATCCTTCTCAACTCCAGGGTTGTTAGCCCAAGATTCTTAAGTCTAAGGTGATAAGGTAGATTTTTCACCTCAGGTATAAGGGGAGTGGCTCTCCTCTGAACTTGCTCTAAAAGAAATTTGTCCTTCTCATAGAAGGGACTCCAGGCCTGCGCAGCATAGTTGAGATGGGGTCTTACCAACTGCTTATACAAATTTAGTACAATTTCTTTACTTAAACTATTAAAATTCTCCTTGATCAATCTGAGCACCCTATTAGCCCTTGCAGTAGCTGCACACTGCCTAGATGGCTTTAAATCACCTGTGATAACTGCCCCCTGATCTTTCTCAAAAGTCACATTATTCAAAACACTACCATTCATGGTATAATCAAAGCTGAAATTTTGAGGACCAAAGTGAAGGACTTTGCACTTATCAGCATTAAAATACATTTGCCAAGTCTGACACCATGCAAATAACCTATCCAAGTCTTTTTGCAGCAATGAGGCGTCATCCTTATCACTAACCTTCCTATAAAGCTTAGTATCATCAGCAAACTTATACTAGATGTGGGAGAGCTATCAATATCATGTATGAAAATTAAGAAAAGAAGTGGGCCAAGAACAGAACCCTGTGGCACTCCACTTGGGACTTCTTTCCAAGAAGAGAAATGACCGTTAACAACAACTCTCTGAGATCTACCATTGAGCCACGAATTGATTTAGCAATGATTAAAGTCTCCTATTGGTGTGGCTAATGGTGTAGGTGTGATAGTTGGTAGCCTAACTTTCCTCCCCAAGTACAGTGCAGTACAGTAGTTTCGTCCCGCACATTCCGCCCATGAAAATGACAAATGTTGGGGCAAAAAATAAGATGTTTCTATTTCTTTTAATTTCAGTGTCAAAGACTGAGAGAATGATGAAGTTTGTGGGACCTTCGGTAAATCTTGTCAAGAAGAATGAATTGTATTTGTATTACGCAGCCTAATGAATTGTGTTACCCATGCTTAAGAAATACAGCAAACAGTATTATTATGTATAGGCCTACTGGTAAACAGTATTATGTAGCGTATAGTGTAATAAGAAAAATTAATTGTGTGATGCTTGAAACTGGGATGTACTGTAAAGTTTGTGAAGTATTCTTTTCACACAGGTAAACCATTCTGTATCTTTACTTTCTGCACCAAAAGAGTGTTTTCCACCTCCAAATGTCAGAGGAGGAAAACTCTTGTTTTTTGGACGTGGAAAGTAACAAGTCTCGCACATTGACTTGAGTGTGAGACTCACTCATTTTGAGTCTTTCTCATGTTCTCATGCTGATACATAAATTCCTCACTCAAAAAAATATATAGAATGGAAAAAGTGAAAAATGTGACACACTTTTCACAGTTTTTACATCGCAACTGGTCGATAAAAAGCAGGTAAGATATTATTACCAAGGGGGAATTTATCATGACACTAGAAACGAATAGCAAGTTTTAGCCATCTCTAGTTGACCACTCTTAATCCAGAATCTATCAGAGAACTTCCTGTTCAGGTATCTTGAGATCAAAAAAGTTAAAGGGGTTTGAACCCCTTTAAAGACTGTTTGGTTGGTAGAGCAAGTTTATTTGTAAAAGGGATTAACTTTTGCAATCATAGAGATACAGTAAGCTTCACTCGGGAAAAAGCCTTTTTCTCGGGCAATATTGGGCTGTTCTGGGCAAATTCCTGATGTACATTTCTCTGTGAAGTCATTTGAAGTGCACATAATATTTACAGGGTCATGTTTCCTCTCATAACACCCAGGTTTAGAGTCGAAAGCTCTGGAATGACGCCTTCACAAGGAAACAGCCAGATCAGACTGGAGCCTCTCCACAAGAAGGGGCAACAGTTATCAGACGAGGATCTTGAGAAGCAGTTGTCACGTCTGTCCGAGACCAACAACCACTGTTGTAGATGTTGTGGCCTTACCAGGGTTCTGAAGCTACAGAAGACGTGGTTTATACAGGTACTTACCAGAGGGTACTCCTCACTAGGCTGACAGTTCGCTGGATCAAAGGTTTGCTAGACCGAAGATTCAAGATGCCCTTAGATGAAATTCTACTTAGGGTTAGGATGAGGATTACATGTAGATACAGATAAGGTTTAAGAATAGTCTTAGGATTATCCTCGAGTAGGATTGGGGTTTGGGCTAGGATTATTGATAAGGTTAGGATTAACTTAGAGTTAGGATGTTCGGTCTAGTGAACCTTCAATCTAGCAAACCTTTGATCTAGTGAACCCTGCCCTTAACAGGGCAGTACAGGAGCTGAGCCAAAGTCAGTGGTTGGCCCTAGGTAAAAGGTCCCAAATGGAGAGCACCATATTTTGTCAAGCTAATCTAATGGTTGAAAAGAGTTGATACTCTTGGTTTATCAGCCCTGTGTTGGTGTATTTCGTGAGTTAAACTTGGAAAATACCATGGAAAACATAACTGTTACTGTACATCCAGGTTCCTTTTAAGACATGTTAAAATTTTTGGGTATAGTAAATTTAGTGGTGAAGTTAGCACTTGGGCAGTACTTGGCTGTAGGGCTTTAATTTGACTATTAAGTGCTGGGCGCATCTCAGCGCTAGGTGTGCCGACCCGGCTCCACCAGATGTTTCACCAAATGTGTCAAGGATTAGATTTTGGATTGTAAACTGAAGGACATCATGTTTTGCAAAGATAATTTAAAGGTTAATGTTTAACTGAGTGCATTGTTTTCTTAAAACTTTTCAAATCCTATGTAAAGGACAGTATGGTTTTCGTCCTAACCATTCAACTGATTTATCCCTAGCGGCTGCATTAGACAAACTATGCACAAGTTCAGATGACAATAATATCCTAATGGGTATTTTTCTAGATCTTAGTAAAGCATTTGATACAATTGACCATAGTATCTTACTTGCTAAACTAGAGTCTTATGGTATTCGAGGTAATGTCCTAGAATGGTTTCACAGCTACATCTCAAATAGGTCCCAATATACTTACTGCAAGGATATGAGCTCAAGTCTGAAGGATATTTGTTGTGGGGTGCCCAAAGGGTCCATTCTTGGGCCACTCCTGTTTATTGTCATTGAAACTTATTAAGTTTCCTTGATGAAATTCTCCTCTTTTTCTTACCTTGTGACTCCTGATATTTTCCAAATGTAAGTGCATATTAAGGAGACAATTTATAGTTATGTATGTATGTTTGTTTGTTTTGTTCTGTAGACGTTGCAATTATCTTTTTCCATTTATCTTTTTTGTAGGGAGTCATCCACATTGTTAAGCCAGTTGTGGCTTTCTTGATGACTTCCTTTCACATCATATTGTAATATGTAATGTGATGAAACAAATAAATGAAGTGAAATGAAAATTCAGAGGTACATATATCAGGCCTTGAATTTTGAGGCATGCGAGTGTGATTGCACACCATCTCTCTCCTCAAATTGCTGTGAGAAGTGATTTTTTTTCACATCTAGATAAAGAATAGGAACTCAGGTAAATCTGTCAAAGTTTAATAAAAGAGCACACCTACCACACCTTATTTTCCTGAGGAATGCAATTTTAAGCACATCTTGAAAATCTAAAACTCAAGGCCTAATACATACAGGTATCAAGGGTTAGACATTTTTTTCCAGTTGCTGTCTTTCCTCCAGCTCCCAATCTAAAGGTGTGTTTACACCAAAATTTCCACTTTTCATGACACACACAAATCAAATTCTTAAGTTTTCAATGACTACTACAGAAAAGCTTGGTAGATCTGAAGGGAGCAAAGCTTATTCAATGCAGATCCACCATATGTCTCCCTTTTTCCATACCAGCAATTAATCTTCAGTAGTCTCATGCCATGCAAATTTATATGGTGCATTATAATGTATGTCAATATTTGTTGTAGTGGTTCTGTGTACAATGGGACAACAGCTTTGAAGCTTACAATACAGTACTGTACATTAAGTACAAGACAAACCTAATCATTGGCATGAATAATGACTTAAATACAGTATGTAAGATGAGCTTCATAGGTTGGCTGGTGGAAAAGAATAGGGAAGCGAAGCTGAAAAGATTCTTGCTGGAAAATTTTGTAATCTGGTGGGGAATTTGTCAACATTTAGGAAATTTGGCATGAAAAAACAATATTATCCCAAAAAGGAATTGGGATAACCTCCAGCTTTTCCAAGTAATGGTCATCAGAAACAATAGACACAGCTCCTGTGGACCCCAACCTTACCTGTGTAAAATTTTTCATAATTTCTGAACTCCAACCCCTGGGAAAAACAACATTTGAACCCTGTCACTGTATCTTATAATGCAGTTTTAGTCCTGATTTTATATTTGAACAAAAAATTCACTGCAGTCATTTCCAAACATTTAAAAGGAACCCAGCTTGAAACTTATTTCATACAGTACTGTGTAATTTGATGTTTGGCAGATCAGCTTTATTTTTATTTTAAAATACTCTCTATATCATGAGAAAGCAAATCTAAGTAAAGCAATCATTTTGTGCAAAAGTGAATTTAATTTTGTATTAACCTACGTATCTTCCAGTTTTTAAACTCACATGTACAGCACTATAGTTGGTAGGAAAACTTAAAGGGAAAATGCAGTAAAATGGCACGCACAGAAAAATAACTTAAATCATTATGAGAACATTTACATTCACCAACATCTTCCGGTAATAACAGTACTGCCCCCAAACAATAGTGAAATTAACCAGGCACGAGGTGCTGTTTGGCACTTGTTTCCATCCAATCAAGCACCCATTGGCCCTGAAAAGAATGCTACCAGGCGCCGCTTTTTAACTGAAAGAAGCGCCTGTCATCCTTGAAGTCCCTAATATGCGTACATCATTTTAGCTTGTTACTGTGTCCTAGTTAACACAAAGCTTCTCCTGGTTGTACCAAAAACCAGGGAATCGGGAGACACTTTTTGACTGAAAGTACTGTAGCCAATAGTTCAGCTAACCTTATTTTTATCCTTGCCCCCAAATGCACTAGAGCTACGGTATGATTGTTGCATCTATTAAGAACTTAAAATCTACAGTAGGTAGGTAAATTGTTTGTGAGCCCTACAAAGCAGTATCTTTCTGTAAGTCCCTTATAGCTTTTAATACGCTTAAGGTCAAAGTGAAGATAGTGGAGAGTCATCCCTTTATAATACATTGGCTCAGAACTCTACGTACAATAAGTATAGCATTAATCAAAATTGAGAAAGGCTGTGTCATGCTTGGAAGAGCAGTGTCAATGAATAGAACAGATTGTTTCATTTTAAAAGGCCTTGGGCATTATGAAATTAGTAACCTGAGTCATGCAGTCATTTTCTGCCAGATTGGTTTTCATCAGGATGCACTCATGTACAAACTTTCCAGTACAGCCTACTGATGTACAGTAGCTTGTAAAGATCTGTACAAATTTAAATTAAAAGGCTCCAAAATTTTGCTCCAGACAGTAAACATTCTCCAAACTAAGTTTACTTCTAGCCCAGAGATTCTTAATTATTTTCATTGGCAGGCCATATTTCTGAGGCAAATCTGGCAGGCTACAAGCCATAGCTAAAAGTGTTGATCTCCCCTGAGGCCCTTTTGATAGGCTAAGCCTGGCCTAGCCTAGCCTGAGTTGTTGTTGTTGCAGGCTTAAAGCCTGCAACACCTGCTCAGGCTAGCATGAACAATTGCTAGTAGGAATGAACCATTCAACCTTAGACTATGTTGCAACTCGCAGTTGAATATGTGGTAAATTTTATTGAACATAATTTGCAAAAAACCAGGGTTGTTATTAAAACATTTTGCCTATACTGTCACCATTATTGAAAATATATCTACTTTTCAAAGTCCTTTATTGTTCCTGAGCCATTATCATCGGGTGAAGTTGGCTTGTTAGTTGAGGGTGTTGCTTTGGATTTGAGAAGACAGGAGATCAAATCCAGGTGAAGCCTCTTGGAAAATTTTGTGGGGACTCAGAATTGCTTGTTTGCTTGGCTGTTTACAGTAGTGCTGACAGGGTCTGAAATTGGTGACTTTTAGTTGTCCTCCCGTGTAGAAGTTGTCCAATTCTGGTAGTATATGCTTCATATTGTTGCTTGGTTCAGCTGTCAAGCACAACAGTAATGAGCAAAGATCTGCAACCCTATCCAGCCCCTGGGAAAGCAGCTACAGACTAGGGATACACTCTCATTTGTCAGAAGTGGAATGTTAAATGGTGGTCCAAGGAGTAGGATTGGGATCGACCAGTACACCCCTACCTCTGGGCACTTGTTAAAAGCGAAGAAGAATGCCCACCAATGTTAATCAACAGTCAACCTGCAGTATGGTCCTGCATTACCCCAAGTGTGTTCCTGGTCATTGAAATTGAACCTAACCCTATAATTATTATAAAAAGATATGCATGTTATTATTCCAGAAACATGAGAAATCTTGCAAGAAATATTACAGTATTATTTGGTTTTCCATTTTTATCCCTAGGATCCTTGTGGTATAATCTGTGCTGTGCTGACCTACGTGCTTCTCATTTACGGTGTCGTCATCACCAATGCAGTACTTCTTTTTCCCTTAGAGCTAAACTTTTATTCATCAATAAATGGAGTCATTTTCAATACCCTTGGCTTTCTGGCCCTGGTCTCGCACATTAAAGCCATGATGAATGACCCGGTAAGTATACACTGTTATAATCTTAATACATGATATATATATATATATATATATATGTCTGTAATAACAGGAACAGCCAGCTATAAGTTTTAAAAGGTTGTTGGATTCACAGGCCTGGTGCGTAACGGGCAATTCATTTAATACATGGTTGAGCCATTTACCACTGTAACTGAGTGGGTAAAACTGGTGCAATTTGCAGCTGTTAGGCTGTAAATCTTGTATGGTTCTTTTCATCGTCTGACACATTTACAAGTGAATTATGTATACTTGTATAAAAATTAGACAATGCCTGTGAAATATTGTGGTGATAGTTCAAATACACTTGGGAGAGAAGCTTCCAAGTTCCCTGCCAACCTAAATGTCTGGGAAAACCTGGAAGATATGATTTAGTCACAGAAACATCAGGAAATTTGAAAAAGAAATAAGTAATGTTGTTACTGTTTGCCCACTTGTTGCGACTCTGAAGTAGGTCGGGTATAAGCCCCACCCCACCCCTATCGTATATTTTACGGTGCTGAGTAACCTTGGCTATTGGAAATGAATGTTTAATACATGGCTGATGGAATCCTGTACAACTTTAATATGGAGTGGCTTCAATAATATCAGACACCTTTATTCAAATTTGGAATATTTTTCATTGAGGTCATTTCGAAGGAAAAGCCACAAATGGTTAACTGAAAACCCACCTGACTATGACATGGGCCCTTTTTCATAAAGAATCAAACTTGATCTTAAGGTTTGAATTATCATGCAATAGACCAGCTGGTATAAATCAAAGTTGATAGATATAGATAGACTGAATTTATGGAGCAGAACCCCAGCTTGACCTGGTATCAAATACTCAGTCTTGTATTTGGTAACCTTTAGTGTTTGCGTCAAGTGGGAAATTTGTACCAGGGTACCCAATATGTATCACTCATCGGGTACCCCAGTATCCCACCGTTACCTTGCAACATCTGACTTCAGTGTATTGTATGCACATACAAGTCATGACTCGACCCATCTGCCCCTCTTCTCTTCTTTGATCAAAAGCAGGGTACGGAAACAGACTAAAACAACTCCATTTCAACTTTATCGTGAATGAGATGAAGGGAAAACACTTAGTAAGGTGTAATAACTGTGCCATTTCACCAAGATCAAAAGCAAACCATAGAAAAATGCTACCCTGGCAGAAATTTTCTGCCCGGGTAGTAATATGGTGGGTCAGGTACCTGGTGCAAACACTAGTAACCTTCATTGCTTCAAATGTCATTGCCTCTAATCACTTGGCCATAGCACTGTTCTACATTTGTGATCTATACTTGTGTTCATGTAATTACCATCTCTTCTCATGCAGGGTGCTATTCCACTGGGTAATGCCACCAGAAATCACCTTAATCAACTGGGACTCAAAGTTGGTCAAGTCGTCTACAGATGTCCAAAGTGTGTCTGCATCAAACCAGAAAGGACTCATCACTGTAGTGTTTGTAAAAGATGTATAAGGTACAATAAAATTCTGGTTTTTGGGGGTCCTCCCTCGCATGGCTGAGCAATATGTGCTGTTGTGCACCGACTGTATCATCACGAAAGCTTAATTCCAACAAGGCTCTCATTATGCTGAGCCTAGCTTGCCACCAAGATTTATTGTCCAGCTTGCTGTAAAGTCAGTTGTACCCTGGACTAAGGTACCTTTTAGTGGACCAGTGTTAGAACTAGGCATCTCTGCTTTTGTGTATAATCCATTTCAATTCTTTTAGTGAGAACTTTCATTTTTTCACTGTGTCTGCTGAAAAAGTGACAGCAAACAGGGCTGTAGCAAGGGTCTCAGATCAGGATGTCCACATTCAGTGGCTAGAGGAAGGGTGGCCCCTCTTCTCTTCTACTTCTAAAAGAATAAGGGGTTTGGGATTAGGCTACTCTGTCTTCTCTTCTACTTCTAAAAGAATAAGGGGTTTGGGATTAGGCTACTCTGTCTACAATCCATATTTCCCGACTACACCCATGTGTTCGGACATTTGATTTCCATGTTCAGGCACATGTAACCTTAATGCTCTCACCCTAACCTCATCTAACTAACTAACTAACTCACCCTAACCAAACCTTACAGTATTCTAATACTGACCCTCCAGTAGACCTGTCAGAACAAAGAGGTGTAAGTATGTAGAGAGATCAGAATATAGAGCTGTCCCTATTTTCCCTTTTAGAAAATGGTACAAAATTTGACTTATGTTGCACTATAGCAATGAACCTAAAATAAAAGCTATTGTACAGGATATGCTGCCTGTCTGATTGTGAACACAAATTATCCAAATGATGGCTCTAGAGTTTTCAGATGAAAGCTTTGATAGTACACCTAAACTATCTCACCCCTAACCCATTAAATCCTTAAGATTGCTATCAGATGGTAGTGGCAGTTCTATGTTGCCCAAACAAAGCTTCTTTCTTTGGTAGATAGGAGCAAAGATGACCATGCACTAAGTTTTGTGTGTATTTTTGTGGGGAGGGGGGGGGGTTTCAAAATATTCATATATATGTTCAGGGATGTTAGACTAAAAAGTATGCAGAAGCTTCAACTAAGAATAAGTATGTGAATGACTGGCACACTTTAGTCAGTAGGCGATATAAATAAGCACAATGCAGTAGATATGTGGTTTATCAGCTTTTAGGAGCTAGGAAGCACCATTTCAGTGACCTGAATGTATATTGTTAAGTGGCATTTCTGTAGACAACTAACACCTCACCCCATCCCAATATGTAGTTGCCCTTCTGGTATTAATGTCACCATGCAGTGAAGCCATGTACATTATAATGGTTCACTATAGAGGTGTTTCATACTGTTGGGATTGCTTTCTTTTGCTGAGCACACCACCTTGAGAGCATTCAGAGTACACGTACATAGCATGACCTTGGGTAATACTTTGGCACAATGAACACTTGTCGGGCAAAATGTCCATCAACCAAAGAAGTGTGACGTTGGTGACCAAGGAGACACACACTCACCTCTGTGGAGATGTTTCATCAATGTCATGTGATCATGTGGTCCAGCAGAAAAGGCAATTTCAATTGTGTGATGACAAATGAAACACTCCTGTAAGAAAGTGTGAATTTGAAAGTAAAGAGACAGAGACAATGTTCTTAAAAGGTAAATCTCTAAAACTTTAATAGTCTTTGTGTACACTTGGCACCTACAGATTACCTATTCTACACTACTGCAAATTTGTTGGAATTACCACAAGTGGTTTGTAGCTACTGTATGTTTTATAAAGGGGTCCACCACTTTCCCTGGCCCTGTCCCATTACCCTGCTTTCCTTTGCTGTGCACCATGCATTGTAATGGAAATTGACAATCTTATCTCTGTTTGTCTGTGATTATATGTCATGCAAGACTGGCTGATATCAGCAGTTGTTGTCAAGCTATATTTTGAGGCCCATGCCAATAAGTATAAAAAAACAACTTTGTATTACTATAACTTCTGGATAAATTCATCATCATGTCCATTCCTTTGATGTATTTTTTTTTTCTTTTCTCAGGAAAATGGATCATCATTGTCCTTGGGTAAACAATTGTGTGGGAGAATATAATCAAAAGTACTTTGTTTTATTTACAGTAAGTTTTTTATTGACAACATTGACATATTTCTTTGTGATAACATTATAACACAGTTACAATTGTTAAAACAAAATATTTGCAGTAATAAGAAATTAATAAATGAATTAAAAATGATATTGTAGATAGTATGTATACATTATTTGAATGATATTATTTGCAGGCTGAAAATAAGCAGGGTCAGGGGATATTTGACCTCCAGCCTTCCTCAAATGACCCCTGGTGCCACTTCAGCTTTTGTAAACCAGGGAACACCTGTTTAAGAAAAAAGTGGCCCCTGGTTTTTCTTCATTTGTCTTGAGGTCAGTGTCAGCCTTTGTGCCACATAGTTCCACTTAAAGTTTATAGAAAATATCTGTAGTATTTACTGGCCCCTGGTCATCATGAGTAGCTCCAACTTCATTTAAAAATTGAAGTAACTTTTGGCATAAATGGCCTCTGGCCTATGCGTTCTTATTTTCGACCTTGATCATTATTCCTTTTACACCCCTTTTCTTTTTAATTAGATCAGAACCAGAGAAATAGTGTTAGATGTTAGAAATAAATCAGTTGCATTGTCTACTTTATATATTGTATAAAGTCAGTTATTCAGCTATTCTCTTTTGTCTTTTGTCTTTTCTCTCCAGCTTTACATTGCGTTGGTATCATTACACAGTCTTCTTATGCTGTTAATTCATTTCATCAGTTGCGTTGGAACAGACTGGGGAGGTAAGACACAACATGGCTGGAACAAATAGAATGAGGGCAGTCCTTCTCTTTCCAGAAAGATTTCTATGTTTCATGTAATTTTTGTGCCTACCCTAAGGGTAGTGATTGGGGTGGTTTTAAAGAATATCACCCTCTAGTAATTTGAAGGGGTAGGCAATACATCTTTCATCCCCCCAGATGTTGGTCATTGGATAGTGTAGTTGTTTGATATTTATGAATATGAGTGGACTTAGCCATCATTTTATGATCATAGAAACTTTTTGGGGCATGTCTTGTCCAGTGCACCTTTTACCAAATCTGTGTACCTGTAATTAAATAGGAAAATATATCCTTACTTACACATGCATATTTATACGTGCATGACACTTATGGTTCCTGGACAGTTTCTACCCAGACAATTTGTCCTGGACAACTCTCTTTAGAACAATACCCCCCTGCCTCCTTTCCTGTAAAATTCCCACTAAGAAAATTTCTACCCTGGGCACTTTTTACCCAGGACAATTCCAACATTTTTGTTAGGGGAAGTTGACTGAGTGGTTATTGTTATATGTTGGAATTGTCAGGGGTAATTGTCTAGGTTGAAGGTTGTTCAGGTGGGAATTGTGAGAGGGAGAACTGTCTGCAGGGAGTTGTGGGGCTGGGGTATGTCTAGGGAGGGGGGAAGTTATGTGATCATGTTGGAGTGGTGTGGGTGGTTCCATGGCTCCCCTGTCAGGTCAGGCTGCCCCCTCTTCCATCTGGGAAATATTTCAATTTCCTTATTTCATCAAGGAGCCTTATGTGTATGATAATATATGTCACCTGGACAACAGTCACTTGGCCCAATGGTACACTTGATTTGCTCTTGGGAAGGGCAGATTCCTCATAAAAAAAAACCCAAATTTTCCAATTTTCCTCAACAAAAATCCAAAGCTTTCAATTTTTTTCGGACAGAAACCTAAGATTTTATTTTTTTTTTCAAAAAAAGAAGCCAAAAAGTTTGCAATCAACATCCTTTAGGTAACCTGTTCCCTTTGTTGGTGTTTCAGATTGCTTCCCCCCCCCCCTTTATCGGGATCTTCCCCATCCCTCCTGTCAAGCAAATCCTGCTGCTACCTGCGTTCATGAATACTTTTACACCAACCAAAGTAATGGCCAATTAACGCGGTGCTTTCCCAGGCACACTTTTCAGTACTGATGTACATACAGTAGCAAGTAGCATACATGTGCAATTACTGGCATTTTAATTTGGGGTAATTTGTACTGAAGTACAGTAGAAGAATAGGAAATACAAGTTACATGCAAACTTTGCCAAACAAGTTCTTCCTTTTAATTTTGAAGCTGAATTTTAGACATTAAAATTACTTTATTACTTGAATTACAACAAAAGTAATATTTGCAGATGCTGTTATTTATGCTAATATTAGACTCAGCCTAAATCTCTCCTGGTGTCCTTAGGTCTTCTGCATAGTCTGAAGTACTCTGCTGGTCTTCAAAGCTATATATAGGGCTCTGCTGGTCTTTTGATCAACACACCATCCTTTTGGCTGCCCACATCATGGCAGTAATGAGTAATGTGAGGCCAGCCCATTGGTGTTATAGTGTGTAGGTGTGCTTGAGAGATAACAGAGAGACTTGGGGCATGTCTAAGCTATGCTCTTTGGAATTTTTGTCATGGACAGGCTTGTGTGAAATTGCAATGCTCATTTATTGTCACAACATAGATTTCTTAAAAATTTCTGATATATTATTTGTTTTCAGATGGATGTGCATATTTCTCCTTGCCAGCTACTATTATATTGATGATGACATTGGGGATGGAGGGACTTCTCTTTTCACTATTCACCCTCATAATGTTTTGCACACAGCTCCATGCAATTTGTACAGATGAAACAGTGAGTATTTGAGAGCAAAGTTAGATTTCGAATGTTTTGATTTGACATTTGTGATGAGAATACGCTTTTATGTTTGTTTATTTTTATTATATATATATATATATATATATATATATATTGCTAATTTGGGATAAAGGGAAAATATCGTTGGAAAAAACCCGCCTAAAAGGGGAAGTCGTCTAAAAGGGAAAAAAATCAGGTCAACTTTTTGTACGTAAACGGATGGTAATGTCCTTTTCAGTACATAATCTATATGCAATTACTTCAATGTTGACCAATTTACGTACTCGTATCTGTTAACACGTACAATTGGTGGGCCATTGAAATAACAATGGTGTATATCTGTTTTTCAAATGCTACCAAATGGCAAAATATAATCTTATGTATTCTCTTGGTTTTTTTTACCTTTAAGGAGAGGCATGACACACCCCGAAATTTTTTTCCCCTATGGTAGGTTCTAGTATTATATATATATATATATATATATATATACATATATATATATATACATATATATATATAATGCTAATTCCCCCCTTAAGGCAAAAGTCATTATAAAAAAAAGTCATCTTCCTACCTTAAGGCAAAAAAAAAACAATAAAATAGATAAGCATAAGCATAAGCATATATTTCACACCAACGTCCTCCAGATATAAATGTTATTTCAATGGCCTGCCATCTGTGCGTGTTAAAAGATAGGTGTCCGTAAATTTGTAGACTTTGAAGTAATGGCATATAGATTGTGTCTGTAAAAGGACGTTTCTGCACGTTTACGTATTCCTATATAAAGTGTGTGAAAACGTTAAGGGGAATTCGTTTTTTTCGCCGTATTTTTTTTTTCGCCCTATGGTCGACTTTTCAACAACTTCTTTTGCCCTAAGTGGGGAATTAGTTAAATATATATA
>WURT03657669.1:8334-18468 GCA_009936505.3 Holothuria glaberrima
AATCCTTTAAAAGATTAGTTAATCTCTATGGAAAGGATATGTGGATTGCCTTATTATTTCTTATAGTTCAAAAAAAATAATACTTTGTGCTTAGAACAAAGCTAAACTGAACTGGATTTGAACTGGACTTAAACTGAACTTGCCCAAATTTAAACTGGAACCAGCTGGACTCAAAGAGACCTCAACTGGACTCCTTTGAAACCAGTTGATTTTCATAGGACTTTGTTTATGATCACGGTTGTATAGTGAGATTGCAAATGGGACTGAACCGGACCGAAACTGGACCCAAATAGACTTTTGTGCAGTGAAAGTTCAAGTAGACCTTTGCTTTAGCAAGCAGTACGTTTATGGAACCTGCTTTAACCAATTATATTTCCTGGTTTTGCAGATGGATTGGTAGAAGTGGAGTTCCAGCATCAGTATCATTTCCTGGACTGATAATTGTTTCCGACCATTTCAAAACGTTAGCAAAGAATTAGTTCAGTTATTGAAGTCTAGAAAATCCAGTTGAACTTTGTTCTTTCACAGTAAAGTCGTATAGAATTGGTCTAGGAAAGCCTAGGTCAACTGATCAAATAAGGTCCAATGCAATTGGTCCAGTAAAGTCCAGTTGAACTGATCGCAGTAAAGTCTATTTGAACTGGTACAGAATGGTCAAGTTGAACTGTTCACAATAAAGTCCTATCTATAGAACTGGTGCAACAGAGTGCCGTTGAAATGATCACAATAAAGTCCTACTGCACTGGTCCTGTAAAGTCTAGCTGAAAGTTCACAATAAAGTCCCATTGAACTGATCCAGGACTATCCACTTTAACTGACCAAAATAAAGTCCTGTTGATCTGGTCAAGTAAAATCCAGTTGAAATGAACACAATAAAGTGCTGCTGAACTGGTCCAGTGATGTCCAATTGACAAATCATAAAAAGTCCTATCGAACTGGTACAGTAAAATCCAGTTGAATTAATCACAATAAGGTCCTACTAGTCTGATCCAGTAAAGTCCAGTTGAACCAATCACAATAAAGTTCTATTGAATTGGTCCTGTAAAATTCAATTGAAAGTAATCACAAGAAAGTCTTACTGAAGTGACCCAGTAAATTCCAGTCCTCTTGACTGCTCCAGTAAAGTCCAGTTAAACTAATCGTAATAAACTCCTATTGATCTGGTTTAGTAAAGTCCAATTGAACTGCCCAAAAATCCATTTGAAGTGATCACAATAAAGTCCTATAGGACTGGTCTAGGGAAGTCCAGTTGACGTGATTACAATATAAAGTGCAGTTGAAGCAATCACAATAAAGTCCTATTGAACTGGTCCTATAAAGTCCATGCAGTTGAATCACAATAAAGTCACAATAAAGTCCTTTTGAAGTAGTCCGGTAAAGTCCAGTTGAAGCAATTACAATAAAGTCCTATTGAACTGGTCGAGTAAAGTCCAGTTAAACAGATCGCAATGAAGTCCTATTGAACTGGTCCTATAAAGTCCATGTAGTTGAAGCAATTACAATAAAGTCCTGTTGAAGTGGTCCGGTAATGTCTAGTTGAACTAATCACCATTTAGTCCTATAAAATTGCCATAGTTGAATCCAGTTGTTCTACTAACAATAAAGTCCTATGGAACTGGTCCAGTAAAGTCCAGTTGAAGTGATCACGATGACATCCAATAACCTCTTTCGTAAAGTCCCTTGATCTGGTCCAACAAAGTCTAATTGAACTTTATAATGAAGTCCAATTAACCTGGTGAGTTGAGTCCAATACAATCGGACCAGAAAACTCTCATTGAACTGGTCCAGGATGTCCAATTGAGCTGGTCACTGCCGGATTTACCTCAGGGGCCCGTAACCTATCATATGAGGGGTACCTTCCTCAATGCCTTACAAATCACAGCTAAACAATCTTCATTTTAGAATCTTGGAAATTAAAACAGATCGATGTGATAAAAATTTGCTTTGAACACATAGGGAGGGTACTGACCCTGCACTCCTCTAAGTATGGCTATGAGTATAACTATGATTCAATACTGTTCAAAATGGCAAAGACGGAAAGTGCGAGTCCTCCTCTACCAAAAGTATGCATTTAAAAACTGTCAGATGTGAATTTCTTGCTTATGGTAATTACAGTACTCAAAATGCATTTCATCTGTTCAAGGCACTGTTCACTATATATTTAGAGTGTCAAGTGTCTAGCCATTCACCCAACAATCATGTGCGTGTCAATATGAACAAAACAAAGAGAGAGGGAAAGTCATCGATCTAAATCTACAACTCCTTACACAATCACACCTACCCCATTCCTCCTTTTCGGTTGACCCCAAGATTTCTGGGACCTGAATGAGAAGCACTGATCTAACCGAAGGGTTCACCATAGGTTAGCGCGTAGAGCTTTGAAAGATTCGGGCTGAAAGTATCTCCTTCATTGTCAAAAATGAACGTTTCCGCTTGTTTAAGTGCACATAATGATCACGTTTTGGGTATTTCTTCAATAAGGCCTAAAATATTATGCGATTAGATCCTGTCAATTGAGAACAAATCCAATAATACAGTCAATATGAAAAAGAGAAGACAATAGAGCAGAAAATCAAATCTCAGGTTCTGCATAGTCTATATTTTGCTATAAAGAAAGATAAGAATTTATGTTTCAACTCAGAAGCAGATGTGACAGCTACTGAAGCTAAAAAGTTTACGGAAATTTTAGGGGGTGCCTAAAAGTCCAAATATGGGGGCGTAACTTATTGGTTGCCTTAATTATTGGGTAAATCCGGCCATGGAACTGGTATAATAAATTCCAGTTGAAGGGGTCCAGGAAGTCCAGTTGAGCACGTCCAGTAAAGTCTAATAGGACTGGTCCAGTAAAATCCAGTTGCACCGGTCCCTGAGAGTCTAGTTGAAACTTTTTAGAAAAGCCCTATCAAATGGAACTGGTTTAACCTAATTCGCTCAATCAAGGTAATATGTTTTTTCATCAAATCTGACCTTTCTTGGAATTTTTCCACATTCTCTATTTTTCAGATTTATTCCAAATTATAAAATTTACACACTTAACTGCTGAAGCAGTTTAGAACAAAATTTTTCTTTTTATTTGAATTTTTTGTAACAGTTTTGTTTGCTTACCTATTTTTAAAACTCTAAATGAGCACTTACGTATTTGTTTCACAAATTGCTGTACTAATTACACATATAATGAAACAACATGTCCTGATTGTGGTGCGATTATTTCAAATAATGTAGAGGTCTAGAGGTCAAGAGGTTGATCACGTTCAGTCTAAGGTTTCTCTTGGGGACGTAGCTCCTTTTATGGAGCAGAAATCCGACGGGAGTAACAGTTTGGTATGTTCCCTTGGGCTCTTCGCCATACAGTCGAGGGGACTTTGGAAAAAACATCTTCAAATGCAGTTTGAAGTATCTGTAGTATTTGTTCTTTTCAGCCAGTTGAGAATGGAGTAACGCATGGCAGACCTTTGATGTAGAGGTCTGAAGGTTAACAGGCTGGCCACGTTGAGTATTGTGTTCTCTCGGGAAAGAAGCTCCTTTGGGGAGCAGGACTCGTCCGGGAGTAACGTTTGGTTCTCCCTTCTGTTCTCCGCCATAGAGTTGAAATTTTGAAGTAGCCTACACCGTTTACATCTGAATTATCCCTTCCATACGCCACACATGTGATATGTACTTATACGGGTGTTCTGGTAATCTAGGAGACTTATTGCGACAAACAAGTTGATTTTCTAAGTGAGCGTACCCAATTACCAGAACAGTCTAGTTGAGTTAGTCAAGTTGAGTCCACTGAAACTGAACTGAACAGAACCAACTGGACTTTTTAAATGGACATGCCCAATTTCCAGAACAGTCCAGCGGAAAGTTTAACTGGTCTAATTCAGTCCAATTCAACTGGACTCAACTGGACTTTTCCGCTGGGAGGCACTTTACATTTTTGACTGAACATGACAGATAAACATTGCACAGATCTAAAAGGATCTTATCCAAATTGTTGTGCTTCTACTTCGACATGTTAAGCCCGTTGCTATATTGCAAAAGGGTCCCCAATTGCAGATAACTAATAACCAGAAAAGATAAAGATATTATGATGTTGGAAGTCACTTATTTCTCAGTTGCTACTTCTCCTATAAACCAGCTCACTGACTTCTTTGTGTTCGCCTGTCTTAAACGTTTTCCCATGCAAAAATCTACACTTGGTTCACATTATGAAAGCTGTACTCTGATAACCTCGGAGCCTATCTACCATCCAGATCTGTTTGCAAACAACTAATAAATACACGACGTTTTTCGTTTAGATTATCAGATTAACTGAGATAGCACACTGTTTGAGGAATGAATAAGCAATTATTCCAAAATGACATATCTGAACACCAAATAAATGTATTTCCAACATTAATGCGGACTGGGAATCTGGAAGATTTATCACACTTCTTGCTAAGCTACCCAGTAAAATTTTTTTGACTTTCTCAGTACCTTTTTGTATAATTGAATGGTTTCGCCGAAGGTAATAAACACAACTAAGAGTAATTATGACACTTTATAACATATCTATAGCAGTTTCATGTTCAAGGGGGTGATTGTTTCCTTCCCGCAACTGCTGCCAAGGTTGTTTAAAAGAATAGGATTTAAGAAAATGGAAGGTGTTGAAGAAAAAGGAAAGTCAATGGTATAATTGGAAATCGGCTCTTTTTTATTAATGTCTCTTTCCATTACAAAATATGTAATTAAGTTTATAGTTTGGGTAACAGAAATTATTTAACTGAGCTACTTGTCCAAATCGTCGAAATTTTCCAACAAGGGATCCCAGGAATGACTTTCTTCTGTCTGCCTCAGTCAGTACAGTTTTCAATTTTAAGCAACCTTTAAGCTGTATTATAAATTTTGGTAATTCTCGATTAATTTTAAAATTACTGAAGAGAGGACTCCTTCACACTACTGTGAAGCTTTATACCCTTCTAGCCTTTGCAAAATTGATTTTAAGATTTTACCACGTAATATCCCTTGTGATACATTCAAATCTAGATTTACTTCTGAAATCTTGGACTGTATGCCTGAACAGTGGTCAACATTGTGGAGGGAAGCGGGGTCTCCCATCGAGTTTTGTCCAAGATTGTAGCCTTGGAAATAAAGCACCGTACGGCCGATGGTATAGTTAATCTTAAAGGGATACCGTAAATAACAAATACTTGGAGCGTTTCTATAAATAGGTCAAAAATATCCGTTAACTGAAAACGTCCACGCCACAAATTTCATAACCAGTAGATATGGATGATCCATCAATATCCTAACTACGCCTTCATTAGAAATCAGTGATGGGTTGGATGAAATTTGTTCTCTCAAAATAGAAACAAAGCTGTTAAATCTTGAAGTAGTTTAGAAGTAAAAATATTGACATCATTACTGCCTTTAAATTCACCCCTTTTGACATATTTTCAACTCCCCCCATCTATTTCAGTCTTTTATGATTATTTTTAATTTAGAAAAGTATATGAAACGTATTAACGGTCATCATTTTCATTTCAATTCACATTATTACTTTAACACTAAGAAGTGCTATATTCCTTTTAAAGTTACTCTAGAAAGACCTTGTTACCTTGTTTTGAAATACTATTTTACATTTGATGTTTCCCATGTATTTGTAAGTCAATTCCTTACTACCTCCACAGAAAAATCGAAGGCCAGTCAGTAGTTTACCGCACGTAAAACCGAGAGGGTCAAAAGTCGCCATGATCTCACGGTCGAAGAAAGCCAAAATGCAAGTGACCAACCAAAAATTTCCAGCCTCCATACGACTAAGCAAAAGGACACATACTAATTTCTAAGAACAGTGTTAAGAAAAATCGTTCAACCTGTAAGAATAGTTTTGTAGTCAATATCTCACACAAAACGTGCAACTTTTTCTTTATACGTGGTGAGACCCACAATTAAAGGTTACATTACTGAAGTGACAAACCCCACAACCCTCACGCGTTTCCCTTTGAAGTGGCTCATTGAGTTGGTTTTAATTATTTTGTGAAGAGTTCAAGAAAATAAATCATCGCATGGCAATGCTTCTCAATAGCCTCATCAGTCATGTATCCCTTCCTATACTTACCGAAAACTTGGAAAATTGTAGTTGTTATTAGGGTTTTTATGAGCATGTAGTTAGCGTTGCTCATCCAAACCCTTGATAGACCAGCTACTCTTAAATATACAGCATGTATATACCACCGAAGCCTTGGTCACAATAGCCGTTACTATGAGGAGTTGCAAGGCTAGCCTTTCAGTCAAGATGACATAAGCTTCACTAATTGGTTGTCTTTGAACAGAGTTGCATATGATAAGTACCTAATTTTAAAAGTGTTCGGTCAATTACCCCAACATTACCATTTCAGTTGTGTTTTAGATATGCACAATCTCTTAGTTTGACCATTTACCATCATGATGTGAGGAAAACTCAACAGGTGTGGCAAAAATCAAAGTTCATGAACCAACTCATAAGTGTCTGTCAGCAAGCTATTAAAAATTGAACATGTGGGAAGCTTGAGACGGTTGTATCTCCCTTCTCTGGATTTCAGGGTAATTTTACAGAGAACTATTACTAAACTATGTAAGTGTATGCCAACACTGTATCTATTTTCTCTCCATTGAAGGCAGATTAGTTGTTCTTTGTCAAATCAAACAACTACCCATGTAAGCCAAAACTATTACACTCTAAAAAGGTCTGGTCAAATTTGAACAGAATCTGATCAGAGGGGCACCGAACAGAAATCCGATCAATTTTTTGACTAGATTTGGTTCAGAAATGATCAGAATCGGTTCATTTTTGACCCGGATCTAGTCGAATTTTTGACCAGATTCCTGTTCGGTGCCCCTCTGATCAGACCTTTTTTAGAGTGTATATATTTGTTGAGTAAACACAATAGTCATAACAAAGACAATGCAAGTAGCCCCTTAAACTGTGGTGTGGTGTTTTTACCAGCAGTGAAAATCATTCATATAATGTGGGCTACGACTGCTGTCAACGTTAGTCATTATTTGAGCACAGTACAAGTCCCTAAATGATTGAATAAGCACCACCATTGCATTACAACAAATGTATATAATATTATTCACCACAGCTGGAGCTTGCTTTTACGTGAGGCCTAAATTTATTAGGCAAAAAACATTATTAGAAGATATAAACTTGGAGCATTCGTTATATAGTTTTGCAAGTTACTTTAATTCAATTCAAAGTTCTTACTTTTAAGCATTTTAATTGTTGCATGGAAAATATTATTGCTTACTTTTAAGACAATATACTACTTACGAAGTTATGTTTGTGAAGCAAATCTAAATGTTCCCATCAATGTTTGTTACCGAAAATTTTCTTTACAGTTTTGACAAGGTGCACTCATATTCACTGACCATAGTTTCAATAATTCTGGAAAGGGGCCACGTTAAAGGTTCCTTGAAGGAGAAATGAAAACGATTTAATAAAACTAGAATTAGATGGAAATTTTCAAATCAGTTGACGCACAAGATTCTAAGCGTAGAAATGCTGTTGCAGAGTATGGTCAGTTTAAATTCACACATTAATGACATAGCGGGGTATCACAAAGACTGTGGATTGTTGTTCTATCAAACTCAAATACATATGTATATATATATATATATATATATATATGTTAAAATATATACAACGATGGTAGTAGAGACTATTTAATATTGAATCCACCAGCTTCAACCATCCTGCAGAAGCGTTGGGACTGAAGGTCAACCGACTGCCGCAATTGACTACAAAAAACCCAGCAAAACAGCAATATTAGTGGCACGTGTATACTCATCGTATTGTTTATATTATGATATTATCAACGAGTTGCACGCACGTAAGTTGCTGATAGATGGGACATTGGAGAGATGTATTTTATGCATGCATGTAAACAAGGTAGGAGGGGGAAGGAGTTTGTAATTAACCGATGCCCATTTCATATCTGGATCATGTTTCTCTTTTCAGCAATCATATCACTAATCCCATTAGGCTGATAACACTTTGGAAAAAAGGTGAATTTTTGTGTTAACGAAAAATTAAGCAAAATAATATACTAATATATCTTTAAAAATGTATGTATTTCGTCGCTTTAATGGCTTAGGGCTGGAAATATCCACAGTAAGACTTCAGTCTCTCCGGGTAATAATTGGTCCATAGTGACAGAGGTAATCTACTTGAACGTGTGGTACACTTTTCGTATGGCGTCCTCAAAAAAATTTTTCGCCCCCCAGAAATTCAAAGTTACTATTGCTTTAATGCATTTAAGTATGTGTCGTCCCCTAAAATCATTTTCCCTGGAGGTTCGCCCCTTCAATACCTCGTATAGTGTACGGGATTAGAATATATGTTGTTTCTGCAGGTGACCGTGTTCCAGCTCCTTGTTCTGTTGTTAAAGGAAAGACGTTACTCAATTCCCTGGCCTGTTTGAATATGCATGAGAATTAACTTCACAGTGCACAGGTTTGTCAATTTCCCAGGTGCGTATAGAGGCTATGGAATTATGGGTGATGACTGTACTCCATGTGCCCAGGCTCATCAGTCTGCTAGATTAACTTGTTAGAGTTCCGTAAGATGCCTTCCAGCTCCTTTCTCGTTTGAATATGCAAGAGAATTTACTTCACTGTGCGCAGGTTTGTCAATCTGCCAGGTTGCCCGAGAAGCTTAGGTTGTGTGTGATGATTTATTCTGTGTGCGCAGGCTCGTTAGTTGGCCAATCAAACTTGCAAGAGTTCATTAAGATGCCATCCAGCACCGTAAGCTTGTGCGAATACACACGAGGATTTATTCACCGGTGCGCATGTTTGTCAATTTGCAAAGTGCCTAGAAAAACTGTGGTGCTGTGTGAAGATTTTCCCGTGTGCGCAGGCTCGGTAGTTGGCCAATTAAACTAGTACGAGTTCATTAAGATGTCATCCAGCTCCCCAGGCTTGCGTGAACATGAACGAGGATATATTCCCTAATGCGCTGGTTTGTTAATTTGCCACGTGCCTGAATAAGTTATTATTTCGCGTGATGATTTTATTCTGTGTGAGCAGACTCGCCAGTCTGTCGCGTAAAATTGTGAGAGTACCCAGACAGTTTGAATATGCACGAGGATTTATTTCTCAATGCGCAGGTTTGCCGGTTTTCCAGGTCCTAAGGAGGCTATGGTTACGTGTAATAATTTCATTCCGTGTGCGCAGTCTCGTCAATCTGACACGCAAGCCTGTAAGAGTACAGAAAACTGCCTTTACCCTGGTCGGACGAGGTTTAACAACCCAATGCGCAGGTGTGTCGATTAACTATGTGCCCGGTTAAATTATGGTTACGCGTGCTGAGTTTATTTCTCGTGCGCAGACTCGCCATTCTGCCTGGAACTTTGTCAATTCAGATGGTGCATTTCCAGTTAACGGGTTTGTTTTGAATGAATATGATGGTTAAATTCCGAATTGGCGGATTCGTTCATGCGCAATGAAGACTAATGAATCTATGCTAGTGTAGTTTAATGTAAATAGCTGTGTCTGGGGGTGGTTTGGAGGGGCCGGCTTGTGAGTGTTGTACGTGATTGCTACATGAAAGACTTTTCTCTTCGCTAGTTCAATATAAATAGTTTTTCCTTTGTGTTCAAGTCTGGCACCGGTCTTTGTTTTGTACTTTGTGTTCCGTTCGTTTTCGTTTCTAAGCACGTAAAAAGCACACTAGTGAATCTATGTTTTGTATTGCCTTTCGCCCCCGACCTGCCCTGCAAATGTTTGCGGTATACTTCCCTTTGTTTCGGCCTCCATAAAGCTGGCCTTATGGAGAGCCCGTTGTAATATTGTTTTCAGAGGGTGGGGAAGTCTGTCGTCCTGGCGTCTATGGGGACGGAGGTTAGGCTGTGGGTCGAGTCCGACTTCGCTCGTCTTCCCAGGGCAGCGTTCTCTAGGCGGTGGGGTCGCCTTGTCTCGGTGCAGGCTTGTCGGGTAAGGGTGAACTTGTAAATATTGTAAATACCTTTTCATAGTTAAATGTTAATGGTTCGAGTTGAAGGGGGTTGACTGGTATTAATTGTACCAGGGGCGTATCCAGGACTGTATTTATGCGGGGGCCAAAATATGCCCGACACTATCTAAGCGGAGCGCCACCATGAGTTGGCGCGGAGCGTACCGAGAAAATTTTGA
>WURT03657680.1:0-18466 GCA_009936505.3 Holothuria glaberrima
AAGGGCAATCTACATGCCAAATATGAGATCCCTCGGAGTTGCCCTTCTAGAGATATCGTGTTTACAAGCAGGCGTCACATACGCACTTCCAAACACACGGCATCACCATCGCATAGATTCCTTGCCTGCCTTCAGCAAGGAATCAATAAATAGGCGTGGAGGTTAGTTGTAAATTGTGCTAAATTATAGCCCGGGCTTACTGTTATTGAGACCAGGGAGCTGTTATGAAAAGCAATCCTCTCAACTCCCTTCTAAGCCGGTAAGTTCGGTGACGAAGGCCTTAAACCTCTGTCGGTATGTACGCCTTTCTAAGGGCGTGTCTGCAAGCTTGCATGCCTATTTAAAGGTCGTGTGACATGCCACCAAAAAGAGCTGTTTCACTGGTCAGTTAAAGAATTAAGTCCTCCAACGAAAGATCCGTTGGAATTATTTCAATATCTTTTACTGTTCTCAAAATATACGTCTTTAAAGTTCGATGGTTTCTGAAGTAAATCATTGCCTATGCAAAAATAATGATGTGGAGTGTTGCAAAGTGTTAATTACAGATTAGATAGACTACAGTTTGTTGAGTGATATCAATGTTTCTGAAGGAAAGAATTTTAACTTTCATAATATACCCCTCAGGGGATAACAATGCTACCAGTGTCCTTGAAATTAAGGTTGAAAAAGCAAAGGCTAACATGAGCCATATATGGTATTTCCATCTTTCGATGTCACATATTTGCATATGAAGCTCATGTTTATTCATGATACACGTGTGAAATAAAAAATTATCCTGTAAAATGGTCAATATTTGATGGATTTTAATGGGAAATGCGGCTATTTTCTGGATATCTAATGCTTTTTGCAGCAAATATCCAACTATGTTATTTTCACATCACACCACCTTTAAACAAAAATATCACTGTGTTTTACATTCTAGGAACTGGATGGGAATAAGTACAGCAAAGAACTTTTTACTGGAAAACTTTCCTGGTTTCTTAAATCTATGTTGGGAGACGATTGAACAACATGATGTCGTCACAGGTCATGTAGCCTATTGGTGTCTCAAAACAACAAATAGATAACCTGCTCGGCAGCCATGTATAGCCGTCCGCCAATACTGGCTGCACTGGTAAAGCCAGCAAATACTTTCGAAAGAGCTACATAATCACGTCTGCTACGAATGTCAGTATTCAAGATGATCCCAGACAGGACATAAAGAAAATAACAACAGTGCTTTCTTGCTTGTAAGGAGTCTAAAATCGGTGTGTCGCAACCGCTTGTGCAAAATAATCCAATGGTATCTTGTAGAAGTAGAGGCGTAATGAAAAGCCTGGGGCCCCCGGCTCCTGGGCCTAAAGAGCCACTATCAGGAGGTTTAGTGGCGGCGCCAGAGGTTGATGATGGGGGCGCACTCTAGAAGATGGTGCTCTAAGCTCACCTCCATACATCTGGCCAGACGGTCGGTGTAAATTGTGCATATTCGAGAAATTTTTGTAAATTTAAGGTGACTTAATGCAAAATGGTGCTACCTTTGACAAATTTCTGAACTGATCATACATTGGAAAACAGTTTCACAATTAAGTGAATTCTTATTTTGGATGACTGTAAAGGAAAGAAGTTGTTTCTAAGTGGAGGGGTAACAACTCATCCCCTTGAAAAATTCTTGTTTAAGTAAGGTAGCTTTAGGCTCAGATGCAAAATGCAGGTATCTTAGGCAAATCTTTCAATTAATTACATGCGTAGGAATTGTCATATTTGGCTGTGGCATGGCACTCATTATAAAAAATGTGAAACGACAAATACATACTGTAATGTATGTTACCGTATAGGCTACTCATGACATTACCTTGCTCTAAGATTTTCTACTGTTGCGGGGTCCCTGGAGGGGTCGAATATGTACATTTTCTTCGAAAATTGTTTTGTTTACAACACTAAAATGTCAGTATTATTGCTCCAATAATGGTTATAGGATATGGAATGTGTATCGTGATGAATGCGCGCAAAGCGCGTAGAAATTTTGCATTGAAAATCGTTCCCACTGAGACACTTTAAATTCTTAACAAAATGCCTCAGCCAATTCAAAGGCGAGTCTTCCCCTGAATTCCACTACTTTGCATTCTTGCAATGCCATGCTCTTCCATAATCAGACTCCAATGCACAAGAACTATCGGCGTAATTGTAGAACTCACACCTTTGATTAAAGCGAACATGTTTGAAACGGTATTGATTATAAACACAGCCATGCGGCGAGGCTGCACGCGAGCGGAGCGCGCAAAAATTTCAGTACTGTGATAAGGATTTGCGAGTGCTTTGATAGTCTGAGAACGACTTTTCATAAAAAAAAATTAGAATAGGTTCATCGCCAGGCAGGCACACACCTCACCCTACCGCCTACAGATATCTATAGCTTTAACGCCTTTGTGGCTCATTCAAAAATTTTCAAAAACCGACAGGGAAACGTGCCCCCCATGCCCCCGTACCGGCGCCCCTGAGGAGGTCCAAGGATTTATTTAGGATCAATGCAGGGGGTCTTGGTCTAGAACATTTGAATGGCCATACTCATTGTTTCCAGCCGAAAAATACATTTCAATGCTAACATACATAATGAGAAATGACAGAACAATACTATCAACATAGCTACAAAAAATTTTTGTAACTATATTTACCATGGAATGATGAATCCGGCTTGTGGATACATCTTACAAATTGTGAGTGAGAAACAACATACAATACTGAAACAACTGATTTACTGATATGTCCAATGAACTCAATGCTCATTTCCATTCCTGATGCAAGGAATATTGCAGGTGCAATCCCAACTTCTTAGACCTTGAATTTACTAAGCCTGGTTATTTTTTCTGTGCATCAGTGCAGCGGAGGCCCCTTTTGGTCTGGGCCCCGGCTCACAACGGTCCGAGACCATAGAAGTTACGCCACTGCGTGGAAATCTTCATCGTTTTGAAGGAGCGGCGTGAGAAAAATACCTATAAATCTTGAGAATTACAGTCTTTCACTTTGAGAATCCCCTAAAAATTGCTAAAATAGTGGAAATAGTCCAACTACTTCCAACTTAAAATATTCAAAAACTTATCAAGTATGCAACTAAACTTCATTCATATCGAAAGATGAAAATCCCCCTCCCATTCGCGAGTTGTTTTGTCTTGTACTCATACGAAAACAGTCTGTCTTTGTTTTGAACATGCGCAGTACTCCTCTCATCAAAATTCTCTTGCGGCTGCGCTGTCGAATTTAAATATCATATCAATAAGCCTTCCCCACTATTAAGACTGTCACAAAACCAATCTCTCTAAGTAAGAGGTTTCGCCAAAAATAGTTGATACGCTCCATTGTTAGCAATGAAGATAGGACTGTTTCTGTAAAAATCGACAACAGCATCGAGTGAATGAAACTTCTTGTCACCAACTTCGTATCCACTTGAAGTGGTTGTGATCTTAATGTGCCTTACCTTGTCTGGTCCCTTTACTGACAATGTAAAGCACCCAGGCTGTGGGAAAAACAAAGAAAATATTACGAGTTAAAGGAGAAGCGAACGTTGCTTTTTTAGTAGATACACTTGATAATACAACAACTTCTAAAGAGGTAGCAACGAACAGCACCACTGTATCTTGTTCTGTTCTCGAGATAAGGCTATTTGTTTGAAACGCCAGGGAGCCACCATTTTCAATGACTCATGTTACAGAGTCAAAAACAGCTTACGGATTTTCTAAGGTTTCTTTCAAAATTATTATTTTTTGGTCGTAAAATGAAAAAAAAAATGAAGTACCATTGTTTTCATTTAATTTGCATGAAACAGCAAGTTGACAAAAGAAATTAGTGAAATACGTTGTTACTTTAACTTGTGGCTCTGTGATGACACTATAGACTACTGTGCCGTAATTATCAAATGTTCATAACCGTCACTCATAGAACATTTTGTTTCCTCTTTGCAGACGTTTTCAGGCGTACTTTTACAAAATTCATTGGAATCCTACGAACACAGACAAACATAGGCCTATACATATACGGGTATGCGTATACCCATACCGATAGGTGTTCGTGTACCTATACGACTACACGCATGCGTGTGGCTGTTCGTACATACTGCACTAGACCGCGCAACTACGTCATACTTTTACGCATGCCATGACACAATTTATTTGGTTCATCCTTTATGCCTTTCACAAGTCCAAGGCCCCTCCCCCTTGCTCAACGGGCTATACTGGGTCTCTTTATCTGTGTAGTGCAATACTTATGTGTAAACCTGTTATTCACACGTACTGCAAAAAAGTTCTGTTCCATCACGAGTCAGTTTCTATGGTTTTGTCCCCGTCATGTTAGTGTTGTAATCTAGCCCATGCTGCTCCTACTATTATAGTCACAGGCGAAGTTAGCGATATTCTACTATTGTGAAGGGCCAAAGACCCTTTTATAGGGCCGTAGAATTATTCATTTATTGGGATTTAAGAAGTTGAAATATCGCATCAGCACTGAAGGCTCGGTAGATAAGAATACGAAGCAGAGTGGGAGATGGGGAAACGGTACTTCCCTTGGTGTGATTCAAAGGCAAACATCTTAGTTAAAATTAAGTGGAAGATAATTTAGGATTTTTAAAACGTTTTGGCATTAAACTAACGCTTTAAAATGTCCAAAAAATAAGAATCAAGGTGAGGGGATCACGGAAATTGAATGAGGGAAGGGGTGGGAGCTTGATCCCTTTTTAATTTGGTTGGACATGGAGTGCCTTTCATCCCCTACCCATCAATATTTTTGATATTAATGAGTACGAGACGAATTCGCCATCACTTGATAATAGTGAGTTTATTTTTCCACGCGATTCCCAAGTCACTTTAGAAAGACATTCATGGTAACCTAACACAGGCAACACAATACATTATACGTACACGTGTTTATAGCTGTTCGTATGTCTAGTACGATAGGTTTACTATACGTATACATTTATGTACACAAAACACCATTGTGAACGCTTCTCTCAAGTCCAACACAATTCACCGCGCCTTTGCCCAATGCGGCGGTGCAGGGCGTGACTTCTTTCAGTCTTTTCACTTACCACTTGACGTCAGAATGCAAACAAACAAGTAAAGTTACTCCACGACCAGAAAAGTCGGGGGTTGGGGAGCAGTCAGGGCTCAAAACACTCAAGTTCTAAAGGTGAAATATGAAGTAGTTTCGGAAAAAATTTTGATGATTTTGGATCGGGCCAACTGCGATAGACCTCAAACGCGGGTCATACTACAGCGATTTCGGATCGGATTACGGTCCGATTTTATTGAGTTTTAGTTAGAATCTTTGCCTTCTCTAGTCGGAGGGAACCAAAAATTTGCCACTCTGTGCAAATATATGATTTGTAATGACTACGAAAAAGAAATGTATACCAATTATTTCGTGACGTCACATCGACAGACAGCTTTTATCGGTCACACGTAGTCCGATAAAGCTGTCTGTCAATGTGACGTCACGAAATAATTAGGTTACATTTCACTTACATAGTCACTTACAGAGTTTACAAAGAGAGGCAAATTTTTGGTTCCCTCCGACCAGAGATGCAGAAGATTCTAACTAAAACTCCAAAAAATCGGACCGTAATCCGATCCGAAATCGCTGTAGTGTGACCCGCGCTTTAGACTGAATGAACTTAAAGTGAAAGGCACTTACAAAGGCTTCAGAATCTCTGATAACATAACATTCTACAGGTTTATTTCGCATCTGGTCTTCGGTATCTTCTCTCCTTATCTTATATTTGTACCAAAGCCTCTCGGCTAGAACTGGTAATGGTTGTTGCTTCTCTTTGACATAGGTTTTAGGAATCAGACCCATCTCGCCACTTTTATTTCGAGCACGCCACCACTCATCACTTGGGGAGGGCTTCTCGATGATGTCCAATTTCTCCCTTGGAGAAAAGGAGAGCTCCTCGTTATTCTGCTTAGTGTACGGATGTAGAGTCTCCACGCAAAACTGGAAAGTGTAGGGGGTTATAGGCCTTTGGTTGTGATTAGGCGTCGGTGCGCCGGGGAAGCTTGCCGAGTGAGGAAGAGCCGGAGGTGCTGACCTTTGGGCACTCGGCGTTGGATTGAATTGTGGTTGCAATGCTGACGATGATGTCCGCCTGGGATATTGATCACGAGGTTGAGCATTTCCAAGGAACGGCGGTTGGTGGTCATCGTAACTATGTCTAACTTGGTTGTTCGAAGGAAAGTGTTGATTGACGGGATTCGAAGGATAAGGTTGATTGACGGGATTCTGTGTGTGACTCGGCTGGATGAAGTTGTTCGATGAAGACTGGTAACCGTTTGGCGACCGTGGTGATCGAGGAAGGTCATCTTGGTAGCTACTTATATTTTGTTGTTGAGGATAATTGTTTTGAGGTGTAGTTGGTGGACCAAAAAGGCCCTGTAACATCTGAGCTCGCTGTTGAACGTTGCCAGAAAGTGTTCGTGTTGTTGCTGGTGGCTTGTATGGGACGGGGGGACCAGGCGAGGGTGTTGCTGCTGGTGGCTTGTATGGGACGGGGGGACCAGGCGAGGACGCCGGCATCCTCGCCGGCAAATTTGAAACGGGAGAAGGTCTATTCTGTTCGAGACGGGCATGATCCACTGGGAACCATCCGTATCGGGTTCCGATACTTCCATAAGACCATTTTCCGTCGTCGTCGTGAGAAGACACGGTTATTCTGTCACCAGGACTCAAACTGAGTTCTATCTCGGACTCTGCCCTAAAGGCTGATACCGCTACATACACTTCAGCCATCTTTTAACTGTTTCATCCGAGAATTATTCTTAAATACTCGATACAAAATTTGTTTCCTATTCTTTCCACTATGTTGACCTTCATGCAAAAATGTAAGAATCCTTTAGGCACAGCAATGACTGGAAGGACTGTTGTTTGTTCCACGTCTAGAGACACTGAAACACAATAAAAGAGATAAAAAGCTACATGTTGTACAATATATTATACAAAAGCATACAGATAAACATATTCTATTCAAACCACTGAATAGTCGTCATCATGTTCATCCTCTTTCTCCTCCTCGTCGTCATCAGTCTGAAGCTGGCACAGGATTCAGCCTCACATTCTGAAGCTAGCACAGGATTTGGCCTCAAATTCTGAAGCTAGCACATGATTCAGCCTCACATTCGGCCGAAACCTGTGCTAGCGTCCGAATGTGAGGCCGAAACCTGTGCTAGCTTCAAATTGTGAGGCTGAATGCGAGACTGAATCCGGTGCCAGCGTCTGAATGTGAGGCTGAATCCTTTGCTAGCTTTAGAATGTAAGGCTGAATGTGAGGTTGAATCCTGTGCTAGCTTCAGAATGTGAGGCTGAATGTGAAGCCGAATCCTGTGATAGCTTCAAAATGTGAGGCTGAATGCGAGACTGAATCCCTCTGTGCGACTGTCTGAATGTGAGGCTGAATCCTGTGCTAGCTTCAGAATGTGAGGCTGAATGTGAGGTTGAATCCTGTGCTAGCTTCAGAATTTGAGGTTGAATCCTGTGCCAGCTCCAGACTAGTCTCGTCGTCCTTGCAATCGTCATCATCATCAACCTATATACACTGCAATTAACCTTTGCTGGTGCCCAGCAATGAGTCATACAACAATATGCAACCAGCATTGCAATCGCCAAGACGAAGAGAAAGAATAAAATGATATATCTCTCATTTATATGCATATAATCCGTATGCAAAAGAACCGGCTCACCCCTAAAATCTACGCACGCCACTCCATCCCCTGTTCATCCCCAAACGACTCCAGTTCCCTATGCTGCAAGTGCATGACCAAGTATAGCTGCTTCTTCACAGTAAATTTAGTTGTACTTGCCTGCACTTGTCCCAAGTTCACTTGAAAACGACGGAAGTACTTAACAATTCAACCATCTATTTTGCTTACAATAAGTGCTAACTATATGTTTAGATTCCCTGGTTACACGTACAACTACAAAGAAGGAGACATGCTCATCGTTGAAATTCTTGCATCATTGTCGTTAATAATTCTTCGTGGTGCAATTTTCTGATATAAGTATTGTGGCACGTAGCCTGTGCAGTACTGTGTATAGAAAGTACATTTTTGTATATATTATAGGCTACATTCCTACAGATTGTTGTACTGTTGTCTTGGAAGAAGTTATATGGGAAGCTTGACGTAAAATACGCCCAACTAGCCACACTATATGCACTTACTGTAATGTTCAAAAGACTGTACAGTAGGTGTAATCGGTAAGATAGTTACAAACACAAAATGCAAAGCATAGGATAATTGACGGGTAGGCTTTCAAGAAGAGAAATGTACACCTGATTTTATGCCATGTATCCCGCATTGTATCATGTTAGGGTAACTGTTACAGTATTCTGTATATGCTGTTTGTTGTTCTTTCCACATACTAAAGTTCCCTGACTCCGACCGCCCCTGCTCTTCCAGCGTCCTTGTAAAACATGTGTAAGTAATTATATACTTTGCTGACAGGCAGTAGGCCAATGTAATTTGCATTAAGTCGGTAATTATCTGGACAAAGCCTCACAATTCCTATAAAATACAACGGCTTTCAGTTATTGTCAAATACAGTAACCATGATATTTCATCCACAATGCGGTCATCTTAACATCACAAAATTTCATCACCCTTTTTTGAATGTAACTGTTATGTGGTTTGTATAAAAGAATACGAATGACGGCTTTTTATCCACCCACAAATAGACTGGTCATGTCAACGACGTCATCCCTTCCTCAAGTGAGTCCGAAGTCGACTATCAGATCTCGTGATCATTATCGGATTGAGTTAGAATAAGTTTTCAGAATCTGGAAATATAACACAATCGTTCGTAGAAGAAATACCGAAGCCTGCAATCCCATCCATCTTTTTCGCCCCTAAAGCTGAAGTTGATTAACAAACAGAAGCAAGGACCGCACACGCTTTAGCACTCCCAAAAACATCACACATTTTCAAAGCAATGAGGGTGGTACTGAGCCTATAACTCACAGCCCCTTGACTATGGAAGAGTGGGCCAATTACTTGCTCAATTAAACAGCGTTTGTAAGTTTGTATCGAATATCACAAGCTTCCTCTCAGGTTGCATTATGCTGTGACTATTCTACACGTGTGTCTTATGTATTTCCACACACTTGTATACAGATTAGTATTCGCAGTAGGGTGGTATCACTACCCATGCTCATGGTGATACATAAATGTGCCAGTAAGATGTATTCCATGCGGGTTGTGTTAAGTAGCACAAGCTTCCTCACGGGTTGTGTATGCCGCAACACAGGGCCGGATTTACGATGGGGCCTGACGGGGTCCACCGGGGCCCAGATCCACCGACCCCCCACATTTAGGTGCCCCACATTTGGGTGTCTAAAAAAATGGAGGAATAAGATGTCGTACCGTCCGTCAGTGGATGATCAACATGTAAAATACGGACCTTTGTTCGGAACGATCCACACTAGACAAAAGTTGTCTTTCCATAAATACAAAATTGAAAATGTTTAGATGCAACTTGCAAGACCCGGGAAGTGCCATTTCCAGCGATCTGAGAAGCATTTTCTGCCAAAATTTCGTGCACGCTACGCGCAAACCTATGGTGGCGCCCCGCTTAGAAAGTGAGCATAATCGTGAAATGGCCCCCAAAATATTCTTGCTCCGGGCCTCCCGCAAACTAAATCCAGCCCTGTCGAAACTGTCCCCTTACTGAAAGAGCTGTCAGCCCATAGTTCGCATTCCTCAAGCAACACTTATAGTCAAATTGATATTTTACTACAGAGAACTGTTTGTCCTGAGGATGGGGTGACCGGCCATTTAGGAAGGCGTGAAGTGGAAGCTAATTGCTTTTAGGCCAAAGTTCATGCATGGACAGAACAAAGGAGCTTGCATTAGCTTGGATTTGAGGTTAAAGTGGCTATGTTCAACCATGATCCACCATGATCCAAGCAAGGAATTATTATCAGGTCGATTCCCTGATGTCTGGATGTAAAGCTTTTGCTTCAAACGGGAAACCGCTTATTGCGGTGCATTATTTTCTTTGGCAAAGTCTGTCCTTTCAGCTTTCAACCATGTTAAAGCTAAATGTTTTGATTCTGAGGACGAAACATGAGTCATTTTGCTGACACGCCGTAAGTGATGATGATACACAACAGTGGCAACATTACATTTAAACTAACTATAGATGGAGTTTTTCCATACACGTACAGGGCGGGTACTGGGGGCTGTGACTTCCATTCAGACAGAACTTGAAATTTCCCTTGAAATGTATGCCATTTTCTGGCACATTAAGACATTTTTGCAATTAAACTTCGGGCAAAAGTTTTCAGTTCCCATTCGCTTGTGGTTTTGATTGCTTTACTACTGTACAAATATGCTTCTGGTATAAGGTTTTCGACATGACAGTCAATTTAAATTTTAGTGGTAGTTGGTTCCCAGTGGAATGATGCTCATTCGCATGAGCTTCGACAGCTTCTCAGAAATGGTGGTGTTGAGGGAGGGGGCATGACCTTGACCGGAACTGCTTTAAGCGCGATATCTCGAAGCCAAAGAAGCGACGGACACGGGGCTCACATAAGTGTCCTGGAAAATTTGAAAAACCAGGTGGTCTGTGGTGCAATTTGAGGCATTTTCCGCAATTCTAATCCATTAAAGCGTTTAAAAAATAGGAAACTAAATGACTTCTCATAATTCTTAGCATTAACAGACATCTGAAAATAAATTTTCAACACCAGTTTAAGTTCACCCTAACTGCGCTGTCGACATGTTAAAAGAATAGTCCAGACCCAAATTTATGTTTGATATGTTAAAGTAGAACATATTCTAAGCATTCTGTGAAATTTGCATTAATTTCCCATGTTTGATTCTCGAGATATTAGCAATTGAAGTTGACACATTTTCTACCAAAAGTGAACTTGAAGAAAGCAGGTGAGATGTTATGGCTTCACATTGAAGTGCGATGCTTTGTTTTTCTTTAAAATTTTCTACCAGTTTTATACAACAAAACTCTAAAATATTCATACCATAAATGCATCCTGAGCAGTAGAATTTTTAAAACTTTATATGCTATCGGGGCAAGATATCGATAGCAACCATAACCAATCTAAGGTCAAAACAATAGGATGAAAAATAGAAAAATACAAAACATTGCAGGTCCTCATTGTGAAGCCATGACATCAGTTGCTAATATCTCGAGAACCGAACATGGGAATTAAATAAAAATTTCACCAGAATGCTTAGAATCAGTTTCTCTGCATTATATCAAAAATAAATTTGGGTTTGGAATATTCTTTTAAGCAAACCAACCATGGTCATATATCAAGCTAAAGTGGCCTTGACGTTTACGTGCGTCGAAGAGAAGAAAATTTTTAACACAGATCAAACATTTAAAGGGATATCGAACATGAAATTGTTTTCTTGCATACTTTGTGATTGCACCTACTGTACTGTACGTAGTATCCTACTCGCTGTTAAAGTGTTAAGAATAAAAGATCCCGGCAGTTTGGTCACTTCCTGAATTTGCGGCATATTTGTGTCTACCGATTACATAGCCTGAGCAGGGATTACCTCTTCACACAGAGCTTAAACTGTGTCCTTTTGGTGTACAGTGTCTTGGTTGGAATGATCAGGAAAGTCATCCACGCAGGTGCACAATAAATTGACCTGTTCATTCAGTCTGACGGCAGGTTGAACGTAGGCAGCTTGAACAGTTAAAGGGCAATTCTTGTCATCCCAGACAGTTGCAATTCTCCCAACTATGCAACTTGTAGCTCCTCCCATAACTGTATAAAACTCCTCTGTGCAGACACAAACCTATTTTACTACTTCAAGGTCATGTCCTGGTGAGCATGCAAGGCTATAATGTGTAATCCAAGCACTCTCTCTGCATTGTGAGGACTGTAAGCTACTGTGCATCTTTTGAATTTTCAAACTTTGCTGTCAATCAAAGAGCAGGAACCAACTGAGAATTTTGATACCCCTACTCTAAAAATATACTTTGGGGTGACGAGTGTATGGCTTTAAATATCGGAGTAACCACTCGGATTCAATCAAGGAGTTGTCATTCCAAGTGACAACTCTCTCTTTCAAAATGACAAGTCTTGGTGTATTCTTCCTCAGAGTATTGTCTACTTTCACTAAAATCTACACAAAATTCAACTCACCCGCAATTGTATTGTCGTTCTCATCGTCAGTACGGTCAATTCTACGATGAATGTACCTTCATAATTACAGGAAAAGCAAAATTTCCATTCACTTTATGTCCACGTTTATGTTAACATATAAGTATTCTGCAAAGCTTCTCGATCAGTTCGATCCAAATCGGTTCGAACAGGAAATGCAACCATGCATGATGTTAGGCTAAAAGCCTAATTCCAACTATATAAGACGTTGATGACATTGTAGGCCTAGACATAACAGGAACATTATCAAGGAAATGAAAGAAGGAATTGTACGACTCGTATACAGTAGGTTGAATGAACCTTGTAATAGAGTAGTTCAGCCGTAAGATTTTTAAAAATGTAGTATTGTGACATTCTACACTCGGGTTTATTGTACACTGTCAACAGACCGGAAACGTTATTTGGTAAAATATGAGGCATTTGATACGACCAGGGAGATGCCATACGACATATTATCCTTCTTGAACAAAGATCTATATAAGGGTTAGTCTCCACATATACAGTACCTTTACTAATAGTAGGCTATGTTGTTTCTGTGAATTGATAAATCTTACATACTGTGTGTACTATTAAGCAAAATGGAAATGATAACTTATCAATAGCTTCGGGGCAGGTATAGGAGGTACTGTTACCATCATGCCTCAGTTTTGCTGAGAATCGGGTGCTGGATGTAGGTTGTCCCAGTCGCCAGGGTGTGTGTGTGTAAAGGGGGCGGGCGTATTTAAACCCGTTACATCATGCTAGGTGAATTGACTAAGCATCCATGGAGCTGAATACTGTGTCTCATTTGCAGTGAGGGGAATTATTTATAACGCTCTAGAGTGTGATAAATAAACTTCTCTGTAGGCCCGAAAAATTCTTTTGCTTGGAGCTGTCAAATTAGACGTAGCTCTTTTCATGTTTTTTTTTTCAAAGATCAGAAGGTCATTAGTACAAGATAACGGTTTTCAGTCCTTTATGGCCGACACATGTGAATTTCGAAATGAAATAGCTGTTCTAGAATTTTGGAAAATGCTCATTTTTCGAGTCAATGGTAGCTCCTGGACTCTACTCATGGTATTGGAGCAAGTATCTGCGTATGAGGCGGATATCTGAAAAGGAATGCCTCAAAAATGTCGATTTTATTAGCAAGAAAGGACACCGACATTCTATAATCAGGGTGAAATTTATATTGTGATCTTAAGCTGTTAAGCTGAAAATGTTCAGAGCAATACCCTAATCAGCTTGAAAAGTGTCTCTTCCCGTGCCCTTATTGGGCTCATATGCATGACTTTAACCTGCCTACGATAGGCCTACTCGTAATTCGTTCAAAAATCAGAACACTCCTTTAGTAGAGCAATGATATTTTCGAAAAAACACATAGGCCCACCTTTTTTGGATTCTGTACAACATCGCCCGGCGGGCAACTGAAGGGTACCTGGCAATGTACAGAGAATCCATTCGGTTTCATCCCAGTTTGTTTCAATCAGTCTTAGATGAAGTTTCGGTATTTATCTATTACATTTGCACACCTTCAAACGTACAGTAACGACAGATAGTTAGTTAGATGAGGTTTTACGGCTCAGTTTCTAACCAATTGGTTTAAGTCGGGCCGGCAAAACAGTCTCATACTGCACAGTATATGACTTTGGGTCCAGTGTGCTGGAATGGAGGTATGGAGGCATTCCCTGGCAATGCTCCCTAATCCTGGATATACGGAATATTATTTGTGAGAGACTTAGCCGTTTTTGTCTTGGAAAAATCTGTGTTTACTTACTGAAGAAAATAACTTTATTTTTCCAAAATTTTGCCCTAGAGGCAGGTTTCTCCCGAACCCCAGAGGCTGCAGCTCCCATCCCGTAGCTCATTTGTCTGTGCTTTCATTTTTAGCGGTAGGCCCTCAATACTGGATTTCCGTTACAAATTTAAACGTTAATGAAAAATAATTACGTGAAGAGTGTTAATGTTCTTACCTAGAACGAGTTGGTCTATACTATGGCTACACAGACTTGCAGTGCGAGTACAATGTCACGAGTACGAGTACAAGGGTCGTGTCTGTCTTATGAGTACAAGTACATGTCCTTTTTCAAGTAACGAGTACACAATTCAGGCCCGTAGCCAGACAAGGTACTGAAGGGGGTGAATGGCTTCCATGGGGTGGAAAATTTTTCGTGTAAAAATGTATTTAGTCAATGGCAACTTGAAAACTTTCTAGGGAGTAAAAAAAAAAATCAAGGGGGATTCGCCCCTTGGCCCCCTTGACTTCGGACCTGACACAAATTTGCCTTAGCCCCTGTGCAGAGCTTTCAAAATCTGTGAGTACGAGCACAAGTACGAGCACAAGTACGAATTAATTCTCAAGAGTACGAGTACAGGCATACGTGCAAACCCATGAGTACGAGTACGTACTCGCTTCAATTTTGCTTTGTATTTCCATGTATGCGTTGCCAGGACCCTCAAAAACTTCCTGTAACAGGAGCCTGTAGATAGCATGTAACACAACTCTGTTAAAGGTACAGTACCTTTAAATATATATTGTAATGTGGTTGGAAATGAACCCTAAGGACCCACGTTCCTGTTTTCTACAGCTGTTAGCAATATGTATTCATACACTGTACTATCACAAAAGGCTCGATAAGCACGTTAAATAGCTAGCTATCTGATTCTAATATACGTATTCGTCAATTTTAAGTTTTGTAGGTTACATTTAATCATAGTTAATAAACACATGTGTATACACGTTCCTGTTTTCTACAGCTGTTAGCAATATGTATTCATACACTGTACTATCACAAAAGGCTCAATAAGCACGTTAAATAACTAGCTATCCGATTCTAATATACGTATTCGTCAATTTTAAGTTTTGTAGGTTACATTTAATTATAGTTAATAAACACATGTGTATATTTACTATGATTTAATATCCGATGTTCAAAAGTCATTGATACATACTGGGAAATATATACTTATATTTTATATACTATTTTGGTTCATAATACATAATCCAGTGCAAAGAGTCCCAATAATTTTTAATGTAGTAGGCTATTCCTCCCGTCAGACCGATATACTTCAGGAGCTAAGTGGGGACATCGGGGGAGGGGGTAAAGGCTCTTACTGAAGGGCAAATTCCCCCTCTGCCCCCTCCACTGAATAATTGGATGGTAGACCTGCTCTACAGTAGATAACGTCATCTTGTTGCAACGAGACAACTGTTTGTATTCACTTGTGCATCTTTTTATTCATGACAAAAATCGAAATATTAGGCCTTTACTCTGATTATCAGAATGGGTGGCTTCACCAGGAAAGTTTAACCATTACAAATGTAACACAACGTCTGGCATTGTGCAACGGTAGTAGGCGTACAGTCATGCCAGCAAACCATCGATCAAATTACAGCAACTGCCACTTTCGCAAAATGTGACTCCTCAGAAATAAAATATCGAAACTGTACCGGTACTATACAGTAGCCTGTCTATAGAGAGTACAATCGCTTTCTTAACCTACCTTTCGTAATGGTGGTAGGCCCTAATAATCTATTGCACCTTATCACCAGTTCTTCCTGTAAACTACTCCAATGGTATTAGCACGGAGCTATAATAATAACCTTGTAATAGCTCTATAGTATAAGTGTTATAGTAACTTGACCCAACTATACCACTACGCAGGCCTATATATATGTGTGGTCCGGCAAATACCCTGTGTGAGTATTTTTATGGACGTTATGGTAACATTGTTGCAAGCTTAATCCAAGTTTTAATTAATTTTATGAAAAAAAACCTTTGATAAACGGACATAACACATACTAAACTGTACACAAAATCGTATTTTGTGAGATCTTGTTCCAGCCGCTATCACGGTGAATTATTTCCGTCTTGTACGAAAACGTCTTTCGAACTACAAATTTCACTGCTGTGTTAAGATGAACTGAAAAGGAAACGTCTGGTGGTCAATTGGTTACAACTAGTAATATTAAAAGCCTTCTTCCCTGTATCTGCTAAACTTGAACTGCTTACCTGGAAGTCCAAGCCAGCTGAGCCCATCAGTTAGTGCCCGAAATCATTCCGCTCTGACGACGGGTACTTCAATTATGTACAGCTGCGATAATTCCATAAAGCCCTACGTGAAACGTAATAACACACAACATATGTCACTATACAGCAATAGACTGTTAGAACAGTTGGGACAACCTCTGCATACAGCGTTGATCCATACCAAACTGACTCACTCGAACTCGACGCGCTTGAATGACTTTTCTGAAATCATTGTTTTTCCATGGCCATGGGTCTTTGAAAAAAGGTGTTACAAAATTTCTATGAGGAACACCGTCAGAGTGCGTTCAAATGTCACAAATGGTGATTTGAGTATGACGCACGGTGTATATGGTAGAGACTGACGCAAATGGTATAGGCCGCGGTTACCATAATGGTGGAATGTGGCAACTTGACATGTAGCCTATATTGATTGGAGGTCGATTTTCCCAAAGGACATTATAACTGTTAAGACGTTTTCTTCTTTGAGTGTGTAGGCTGTGTTAACCCTTTTTAGTTGGGTATTATTTATTGCGACAAATTTACCAAATGTTTACCATTCTTTATCATTCTTTTTAATGGCAGGTTAGGCCCTACATTGATAGGCATTTTCTTTTCTGAAAGTTAACCTCCTGCAATTTTTAGCACTGGCATGCGGTGCCATGAGGGACAAGGCTTGAACACCAGCATTGCACGATTCAGCAAGCAGATACGGGTCAACGTGGTGTCTTGGCCAGCTGCCTGAGACTTGTATTATGCGGCAGATTTATATTCACAAGTGTTTCTATACTTTGAATTTTGCGTATAGCCTACTCTCAATGTCGCAATTTCCAAGCACGAAAACCCGTTATTCGTCTCTTTTGTAAGAAATGTCAAAATTTGCAGTAATTTACCTTAGAATTTGTCCAAAATAATGCACCAAATTGTATCTTGGGACCCACAAATATCACAAAATTTTCCAAAGGACTAAATAAGGTCGAAATTTTGCAGTAATTTACCTTAAAATTTTTTCAAAAATGATGCACCAAATTGGAACTAAGGACCCTTAAATATCAAAAATTTTCCAAAGGACTAAGAAATGTCTAAAATGTGCATCAATTTACCTAAAAAGTTTTAATTAATGATGCACCAAATTGTATCTAAGGACCCTCAAGTATTAAAATTTTCCGAAGGAGTAAGAAAAGTGAAAAAAATTGCATTGATTTACCTTCAAATTTTTCCAAAATGATGCACCAAATTGCAGCTTAGGACCCTAAAATATCAAAAAATTTTCCAGAGGACTAAGACATGTCAAAAATGTGCATTAATATACCTTCAAATTTTTCCAAAATGATGCACCAAATTTCATCTAAGGACCCTAGAATATCAAAAAATTTTTAAAGGGGAGGGGGACACTCCTCCACTCAGACCCCTCCCCCAGGACGGCGATTTGACATAAGGTTCAGCCCCCCCAGTCTTTTACAGCTTCCTACGCCGGTGAACTTCATATCTTATAACTATTATTGTGGCAACAATACCTTATTGTAACTTACCGAATAAATGTACAACTGCGACCTCTTCAGGGACCCCGCATCAGTAGAGAATCTTAGAGCAATGTTATGACATGAGTAGCATATACGGTAACATTTGCAGTATGCATTTGTCCGACGTTACACATTTTTATGACGAGTGCCATGCCACAGCCAAAATATCATTACATAATGATAATTTCTATGCATGTAATTAACCGAAAGATTCGCCTAAGATATTCCTGCAGTTTGCATCTAAGTCACCTTAAATTTACAAAAATTTCACAAAAGTGCACAATTTACACCGACCTTCTGGCCAAATGTATCTAGGGTGGGCTTAAAGCACCATCTTCTATAGTGACCCCCAATCTCTAACCTCTGGCGGCGCCACTGGACCTAATGATAAGGGGTCCCTTTGGGTCCAGGAACCGGGGGCCCCAGGCTCATCGTTACGCCGCTGGTCAGATATGGTGTTGATGTTGTTTCCTTTTCTTTGAATATTTTTATTTTTTGTTGCTCAACTTGAAATTGGAAAAATCAAATTGATCAGATATGATGTTTTTGTGTGGGAAGGGGGATCAAGGTCGAGAAATCGCGTTTCTTATGGCCCCTCAATGTCAAACATCTTCCTACGACGATACTCGAATTTGCAAAGGTCGAATTGCTTCTACGGACCTACGGTATCCCAGGTAACATTACAATATGGGCCCCTTAAGGGCCCCTTAAGGGCCCCATATCGATGAACATATGGGGCCCATATGATTTTGCACCCAAGATTCATAAGGGGCCCATATGGGCCAGCC